>JAVQKI010442110.1:0-19261 GCA_036025975.1 Nematalosa erebi | reverse complement strand
CAACAGTTCTAACCTGGACGGTCAGAACAAGCAGTTGGTGAATCAACCCTGAGAACAGCCAGCGCCAACGCAGGGGGACAGTAAAGGCATTTTTACGGTTTTCAGCTCCCTCAACAGCTGTAACGCTCAACATTGTTAAACATTTACAACGCAGTGCTCCACTGCCAGGTTTTCTCTAAACTCCCTGGTTCCTTCCTCTCCTCTCTCCTGCAACCCATCCATCAGAGCACGTACAGCACTTGGGCAACGCTGAGGTATGTGATGCTTATGATGGGAAGGAGGAAGGAAGAGGAACGTTTGGTCCTGAACCCAACTAGGCTGTGGCCCAGTGAGAGGTGTGGTGCTGGGGTGTGACAGGGGTTGCATAAAGTCCACAAACAAGTGTGTCAGATAAGTGTTTGTCTCGAGACCGCCTAGTTGAGTATTACCTCACAGGCTGCTCGTCGATGGATTTGTGTGGTTTTTCCAAGCAGGAGAGGTCAGAGGAGAATGAGTTGTATGGGCACAGGTGGGGGTGGCATGAGAGAGATAGGACAGAGAGAGAGAGAGCGCATACTTCAAAAATGGCAGTCATATCCAATGATGTCAAGAGATTGCGACAGTGATCGCAGTTAATATAGACATAAGTCATATCACTGAGTCAAATCATTTAGAATTTAGAGGGATAATCAAACTATTTAACAACTACTAACTGGTCTCCACCTCCCACCAAAATCACAAGTTGTTTAAGTTTGAGTAGGAACAAACTTCACCTTTCAATGATCTCTATCAACAAACAGACGATAGATTAACAAATTCATTTCGTTTCACGAGCAGTGCCCCCTTGTGGTTGCAGGCCCTGGCTACACAGTTCAAGACTTGCTCTGTTCTCTTGCTTTTGAAATGGCCCACATTTTACAAACTATTTTTTTTCCACAATAGGTCAATTGACTACATGATACAACATGATGAGTTAACAAGTGGTCACTATAATCCAACCTTACACTTTGTAACCCATTTCATAAGGCACTTAATTATCTGTTATCTTTTCTGAATAACATTACCTTTGCATCATGGGATGAGAGGCTGAATATTCATGTGTGTGGAACATTTTCACGCAGGCTTACAGGGTGCTGTTTGTCATAATCATTGTGAAGAAAATGCACAAGTTAACTAAACAGATTAGCTGTCCTCTTGCAGATTTAGATAGGCTACTGCGCCCGGAGAAATATGCTAATCAACTGAACACTGTGGTAGGGAGGTTCATACTAGCAGCTGGGAGCTATTTCACCACGTGACAGGAGTGATGTTTCTCTTGCTGTAGCAGCCATCATTATACTCAATACCAGTTCATCCTAAAAAAGGAAAGAAGCGCAAGGATAAAACGACCAACTATGGATTAACACGAGAGAATTATTCTTTTTAACGAGATTTACTCACATCGCCTCTATCACATATGATTTGTTTTGTTGCTTTTACAGAAGTAGGCTAAAGGTAAGTTTTAATGTTCTTAATCGTTTTTCTAAACCTTTTGTCCTCCTTAATTCGGAATGTTTGCATGTGCAAACGGGATCATATTACCAGCTTTTCGGGGAGCATGCTGTTGTAGAGACGCTTTGAATTGTTTGCGAAAGAATCTGCGTCGCCTAAACAGAGGCTTACATGTAAGCTAGCTAAGACAAGCTAATGTTAGATTTTTTGTTGCAGGCACAGTTGCCGCCGCACCCGAATGTAAATAATAAATTGGTAGGATATGAATCTTAACACCACCACTTCCTGCTTTAAGAGAACAAAATTTAGAAGTATTGAAATCCCTTGTATTTTGGCTTTGTTGGTTTAAATTCAACCAAATTAGGATATACGACACAGGTTGTTAAAACATGAGGGCTTAATATACTCTGATTAGAAATGGGTTTAAGGGTTTAAAAACGTTTCCAATGTAGATAACTATGTGGGATACGTCAGCTGAGTTTCTATACATTTGTTTGGTGTTCTGGATAAGAAAATCCTCGATAATTTCGGAATCAAGTGCTAACGTTGACGTTATAATATCTGTTTGTCCCCTATCAACCCAGCCACACTTCAGTTTCATTTTGAAGAGGGAAGACTACCTTTCACCGACTTTAAAAGTAGCCATTTGGTTCTGAAGTGGCAATATTGTTACAGTTTCATTCTTTACGCAAGTATTTGCGCATCGAAGCCCGTGCCTAAGCCCCGAAGTTCTAAATAAGCGCAAAATATAGGCCCTATAGTCTTTTCAGTGTTGGTCGTCAGGAACCTTTGTCTGAACTGTTTCCTCCTACCGAGCTGATTTTGAAGCAATATTGTGTCTTGGGACAAGCTTGACGTCACCTTTAAGCTTTCAAGTTTGGACAGTTTGTCGAACTTTTTCTTTTTATTTTACTTACTTACTCATGTTACCTCTTAGTCAGTCTTTTATTCTAATAAGACTACGTGCTGTGGTGATCTTGTGATGTCGTTGGGTTACAAGTATCAACGTTAGGCAACGCTAGAGCAAAGACCGGAATGTATCCAACCGGCAGACTAAACCACTGTTCTCCTGACCAGTGACGCATTTTATTCGACAGCGCAAGGTAAGCGGAGCAAACCGGAGCTACCTGGTAAAAAGTTCTGGCCAAACGCAGCTCGAGCATTATGCTAGCCTACCTCAGCAGCCCATTATGGTCGTCCAAAACTCATCAGGAATGAACCCTTCAACCCATCAGTCTCCTGATACTGGGTTGCAGTAATGGGAGGACCATACATTACAGGAATCGAAAGGTCACATTCCCCTTTTCACAAACAGTTTGTTCACTTTTACCAACATTGTCCAGTTACAGTTGCCAGTTTGTTGTTCCAGACTGTTGCTCAGACCTCATGGCTGCAAGCTTGGGCCAGTGGTGCATGCTCAGCTGATGGCTTCAATATGAAATTGTTTGTAGTGCCCGAGTTTCTCAGCATAATGCAACAGGCACACGCGTGTCCACCGGAATTACTGAGGAACACAAGATGTTTTAAGGCATGTGATTTTGAATGTGTTATCTTGTGATTTGAGGGTATGCCAGGTACAGTAGACCATAATATTAAATGCTGGGTGAAAAGGTTAAGTATGACAACAGGAAGGTGTATTTCATCACACCTGTTCAGAAATGGTGTTGTGTACCTGAAAATCACAGAGAGTATCTGGAAGACAGGAAGTGGTTTGGGAGTTGGATACCAAACTGTCTACTCAAGACAATTAACTCACAGACTCCTAAAACGGACATGATTCATACAGCCTGTTTATGGTTCTTGGCAGAATGTTGGGAACTTTTTGTTTTGAAGGCCCTGTGTTCCAGAATCTGTCATTGCATAGTTCTTGTTTTTTTCTTTACTAGCTCTTACCCATATATACCCAGTTACATTCCTCAGATTGACAGGTGTTGGTACAGGCTTTTCATTTTATGCTTCTCTTTTCTAACCCATGGATGGATGTTGAGGGCAGTAGTATCTCAATCAGCTGATGCTCTAGCCCATAGTCTCTGTGTCTGACCTCCATTTTAGGTACGACAGCTGTTCACATCCCTGTCTGTGACCCTCTGTAGTGACCTTTTAATGTGCAGAATGGAATCGGCGTCCTTCTCTTTCAAGCATGCTTTTTCCTGGTTCCTGATGGGGATCTTTATCTTTTTGTTTTAACCCAGATTAAGTCTTGGCCTATAGGATTACATTGCATTTAGTAGAGCTAGACCCAGGCCTACATCTTCATTATGTCTTGTTTGAGCAGTGGAAAAGTTAAGTTATTCCAAGAGTTTTTGTAACACACCTTTTCAGCTGTGTGTCTGTGTGTGCGCTTTACTTGCTGTCTCATTGGTGGATGTCAGAATTATGTAGAGTGGCAATTGCTTGCCAAGTTGCGTAACTCAACTAATTTGACTACTGATTATGCAGACATTGCAGTGCATATTGAGGCCCTTAATTCATGCAAATGTGTTGTCTGTTCAAGACCTTGGAGGAAAGTCAAGTCCATGCATGTGAACAGAACAACTTAACTCAGCATTTTTGTGTGGCCCGAGATGGCCCACATACTAAATGTTGGGTCTGGATGAACACTGTATCAGGTTCAATTCAACGTAGGGATGTGTGGTCTGCCAGTAGAATTAGAACAGATTGGATTCGGCCGTTTGCCCCGGACAGACCCGATCAAAAAGTAGGTTACTGTCATGCCACAGCTGTAGGCCACTCAGTGCTGTCAGAAGTCGATGATAAATGTTATCACTTGTGTTGAGGGTTCCAACTCACAAGCACTCGCTCTCTCTCTCGCTCTCTGGGCATCATCACGGAGGGGCAAGGCCAGGCGTGCTCACACAGGTCACCCAGTTTCATGTTGGAGCCTCCCCTCTTTTGAAAGGGCTGCTCCCTCCAGAACAGCAGCAGCGTGGGGAGTGTCTCATCGTGGAATCCAGCTCGGCAGGATCCTGAGATATTGACAGGGAGCGGGCTGGCATTGAAAGCATTAAGCGAAAGCTGTGCTGTGAAGATGATGTATTTAGACCACTGTATGAATACCTCTGTGTCATTAACTCCTTTTGTTGACACGCCAGAGCAGAAGGAGGGGTGCAGACATGACACCAAGGCCCTTTGTTGTGAAGTTGCCTTACCTGTTCTGCTTTGCAGCCTTTTCTCACATTCATTTGATCAAAATCAAGGTCAGTCATGGCAGTTGAGAAAATTATTGCTCATTCAGTGTCAAGATAAGAAAACTTCCTCTATAATCAGTGACTCCTTGTTATTTTTCATAGATATTTACAGTGTAGTTGGATTCACATGTGCATGTGAATACCTTGCTGTCTTGCGGTAATTGTTCTGTAATGCTCACAGTGTGAAGTGTAAGAGAATTTCATCCAGTGTATTAGATTTTTCCAGCCAATGTTTACTCACATGCTTATCCAAAATTTCCTCAGCCATTCATTTGCCTGATCTCAGTTTAATTAGTGATATGGCTTCAGTGGTTGCCGAGCATTTAGTCAAGAAGGCTGGGTTTATTATTCGCAAGAGTGCTGATGGTAGTTCAAGGCTAATGGTAATAATTGATGTCGTATTTCACGCTTTTATTGTCTGATTTACAAAGCTTGTGTGAGTTCTGTGGTGAATGTGTTGTCAGACCACAGGGGGTGCTTTTGTGAAAAACTGTTCTTGTTGACGGGGCCAAAAACGGCAGAAATCAAAAGCTGTCCAGTTTCACTGTCTTGTTAGTGGTGCTGTTTGTTTGATAATACTGTGGTCGAGATATAACCTCTTAAGAGTGTTACACTAACGTGTATAAGAGTCTAGATTGAAAGTTGTAGACCACATTTTGCCCATGTGTGTGTACAGTTTTACAAATCTAAAAAGTCTCATGCTTGCTGTTATGGAACGGTATGTCAGATTTGTTGAGGAATTCCACACTAAAGAGTTTAACCTTCAGTATTACTGCCCTTTAAACCCAAATAATGTTGGGAGTTGTTTATGTGTGTGGTTGCTTCCTGTATTCCCTGCACGTTAGGGAGTGCCCTAGTCACAGGTCAGGCCTCCTGTAGTGAAGCTACAAGTAGCCTAGCCCTTTTTGGCTCTTGACCACAGGTGGGGAAACGCTAAGATTCTATAGATTTTTTTTCAGCACTGTGACGACAACTAATATTTAAATCTGATCACAAGTGCCCTGAAAGAAGAGGAGGAGGAGGAGAGGAATTTAACAGTGCAAGAGAGTGTGTGTGTTGTGACAAGACTGCCCGTATTTAATCTGCCCTTATAGCAAGTGAGATGCCTCTTGGACGACATCACCCGCTGCTTGAATGGGCTGCCCTCTGCATGCAGCACATATTTAGTCTCTCCTTTTCCTCAGATCCATCAGGAGGTGCCCGATGGGGAGCTTCAAAGCCACCGGTGATTCAGCGGTCACACACACGCCTCTGTCTGTCTAGTCAGGAAGTCCGTCTCGCGGCAGCGTTAGCAGCGTCGTGTTGTGGCTTTTCTGGAGTGAATACACTTCCCTCATCACTTCCTTTTGTGTGTGTGTGTTTGTGTGTGTTTGTTGGCATCACACCTCAGTCCCAGCCGATGACTGTTACTGTTATGTTGCAGTGTGGGGGTGGGGGTATCATGTTAGATTCCTGGCTAATGAATTGAGCACTGCAGGTTGGGCATGATATGTGGTCTGTCTGGCTGCCTTTGCCCAGCGGTTAGTCATGCAGGCTGATGTAGGCCCAGCTTGCAGCGCCTGTACCGTCACGTCATAGGCTAGCGAGACCATGATGCCACCTGTAGGGGTCTTAGCACTCTGCCTGTGTGCCCAGAGAAGCGGTTCAACTGGTCAGGGCTTGAGGGCAAGCAAGCAGGGCTCTCTTCTCCGCTCCGCAAAGAAAGAGGCCTGAGCAGGCTATCAAAGCAGAGCAGGGAAGTGGAGGGTTCCTGTAGTCTAGCTGGGGTGAACCTGAGTTCAAGCAGATGCCACCACCACCGGCAAAAATGTGCAAACAGGTCTGCTGAAGTGCTAACCTACAAGCGCTGTGGCTGTTCTCAAGATATGCGTTTACTTTTGGTTTACAGTGAAGGTCTATGATGAATTTTATGATAATAGGTCAACACCACGTTATTGTTACTATTGACTGCACACTGTAATTCCTTAAATTGTCCTCTGTCTTAAAAGGAACAATCATTTAAGGAGTTGTTTTTCTGAGATATTGAGTGCCTAGTCAGATTGATCCTGATAGATTGACTACCTAATAATCAATGTCTTTTGGCTGCCAACCCTCTGTGTCCAGTGTTTATTCTGGGAGACTAACAGTGTGTGCTTTTCAGAGCTGAAATGAATGGTGATTTGATTCGTATTTATAGGAGAAAAAAACGCCTTGGCAGTCAATACGGTGCACCATATTGAGAAACATTTTTCATGTCAAAGTGTGTGTGGATGATTTTTAAATTATTTACGTTTTTTTACCGTTTTAAATTACCATCCGTATATCCGCTTGTCTCCAGTGAATGGATTGTCTGTGTGACCCTTTTTTTTTCCACAATGAGTTGTGCAGGCACTTCCATTCTGAATACTGGCCTGGGCAAGTCCACATTAGAAACATGTGCCAACCAGATGTCTCAATATTCTTGTTGAAAATGCCCCACATGATGTGTCCTCTTTGTTGTCATCAGTCACTTTCCTGACAAGACCTGTCTTCAGTTGCTGGGGTAAAAACAGAAGGTTAGGGAGGGTAAATATCATTAGAGCAGAGCTGTGGCCAAGTTATAGTTGCACACGCTTACAAACTGTTCCCCCCGCACGGAAATAATGGCAATCCCATTGCCCTCCGTAACCTCTGAACCATCATAGACTTAACTGGTATGAATCAGCCAATTATGAAGTAGAGTTACTCTAAGTCTTTGAGCATTGGGTTTCAGTCAACGTCTACTTTCCCCCACCCTTGTGTCCATCCTCCCCCGTCTGCTGTTTGCTGCGTGAACTCGCCGTCCTCAGCCTGTGCTGAGGTGAGGTGAGGGGGTGAGGAATTTCACTTGGCCGGATGAGGCTGAGCATGAAGCTCACCAGGTTGGGCTTTCTTTTTGGCAGAGACCGGAGCAGCCCAGCGCAAGAGCAGCGCAGCACAGGGGGCCGGACCAAAGTCCAACACAGTAGCATATTAGCATGAGTGTGAAATAGGGAATTGATTGGGGGCCCCACACAAAAACCACTACGTAGTGTTTGCGCCACCTCTACCTTCACTCCCCCGCACGCAAGCATTCTGCAAATCCACATGGCCCCCTCCTGTGCATTTCAACCCCCCCTGCCCACCAAGCGTGTGTGTGTGTGTGTGTGTGTGTGTGTGTGTCTATACTAAGTGTATATATATGTGTGTGTGTATATATACATACACACATACATACACTTAGTACTTACATTTATATATATATATGTGTGTGTGTGTGTGTGTATACATACACATGCATGCATACATACATACACACAGACACCTTTACCCCCCCACACACACACAAACTTCCAGCCCACCAGCACAGTTGCAGACTACAGATGGACACCCATACACCCCCCAGTCTCTTAGACAGAGAAAGTAAAACCATACGACCTCAGCCCACACTCAGGTAGTGCAGTGTCATTGCCCTACGAGTGGCTCAGTCATTCACCCTCTTTCATCTGGTCACATTTCATATCTGCTCTGCCGATGCCCTTTGTTTACAGAGGGCGTATGGAAATGATTATGGCCCTGAATAAAAGCTTGTGGCAAACCAATTACACAACTAATTGTTGGCCAGAGCCAATCTGAACTGATTTTCAGGTTGTGTAATCTACGAGGGTGAGAGAGTTAGCCTGTGTCGTTAGCCTGTGGCTGTGGGCCTCCTGCTGGAAGGGGAACGGTTAAAGGGCTGTGTGCAAGAGTGTGCAAATGAACATGTTTCCCACTTTTTCTAAAGGCTGGACAGGCATTGAGAAAGATATTGTTTACATCCCCAACCTCGCCACCCACTGCTTGCTTTCCCGAGGCCGCCTCTGTTTGGCCCAGTGCTAAGAGAGGCATGACCCATTTCCAATGGTTGTTTACTTGTGTCAGGGGAAAAAAGGGCCAAGACACTTCTCAATGAACTCTTGTCTACAATTCAATTACAGATTGGCCCCTCCAGCGGCCTATTCTGCCTAGGCTGTTTGTGTCGCAGCATTCTTGGCACGTCTGCCCTTTGTGACCAACCAGGCAGGAGAGCACCACTTTTACCACCTTTCTTATTTTACTAATTTTTCCAAGTTAAAAAATTTCTATGTTGATGATGCTGTTGCCACCTACTCACTACTGTTGGCCATTAGCCGATGACTGTTGGCAGGTTCTTCATCAAAGCTCAGATAAGGCTTGATCTTTGTTACTGGCAGACATTACGTTGCTAGCGGGGCATGATAAACAGTGGAAAAGTGTTGTAATTTTTTGCGGAGGAAAGAAGGTGGCTTGTGTTTTGCGTCAGTGCAACATGAGGCATAGGTAGTGAGCAGCAGGCTCTCTCTCGCTCACTCCTCGCCGCAGTCACAAGGCCTCGTCTGGGAGCTCTGCTCGAGTATTGTCACTTGTGGTTTCCTTGAATACAATGCGGCTGCATGGATTTCTCTCTTTATTTCTTTTTAAAAAGCCAGACATTTTCTTATTGCTTTTCCTGTTATCTGCAGACCAGACAAGCTTATAAAAGGATTGGTTCTTTTTTTCCGCACTCCGAGATCTCCCCCTTTTTTTTTTTTCCCTCACTCGTCTGTGGAAACTTAAGATGAAGCTGTTGAAGATTTGTTCTAAGATGACGACCTGACATTGTTTATACTGTTATTGTTGTTTATTAAAAAGCGAATATTTCCATGTGGGTGCTGTCAAACAGCATTTACCAACTTTTTTTTTTTTTTTTTTCCCTTCTTTCTCTCGTCTGTACAGTTATCTGCACCTGTTGACTTTGAAAGGCACCCAGCACCACTGACACAGTTACGAAACCACACACACACACAACTTGTGCAACTGCAGGATGACACACTTGCATATGCTGACTGTGTAGCCTACTGCTTCTGTTTTGATGCCCCACAATGTAGTATAAATCGTCAGCAGTCTTGACTGTGGAATCTTTTTATGCACGGTAACTTTTCTGTTTTAACATTGCATGGTGTATAAGTATCCTACATGGAGGCTTTTGGAGGAGATATAGGGTTTGTAATGGAGACTGAGGAGTAGGTGGGTGAGTGGGTGGGTGGGTGGCTGTCAGGCAGGCAGACAGGATGGGTGGTGGGTGGGTGGGTGTTTGTAATGATTAGCTAACACTGACTTGTGTGTCTGTTCTTTTATGTTCTCTCTAATCTCCCCAGGTGGACTCGACGTGCGTCTGTTCCGTCTTAGTCTCCCAGCAACTTGTGACAGAAACGGGATCGCCGGGCCCTTCCCATTGGTTGACGGAGAGCATTGGACCTCGGCTGACTTGTGTTTTTTTTTTTTTTATACTGTATTATTTTTTTTATTTTTTTCCCCTTTTTCTCCCCCCCTCCTCTCTTCCCTCTATCTGTTCTGTTCTCTCTCTCTCTTTCTCCCTGTCTTCAACCCTGACGGCGCAGGAGGGGGGTGGGCCCGAACGCTCGGGAGGATAAAACCGCCCAGCATGGGGCAGAAGGTTCCGGGAGGCATCAAAGCGGTGGACATGCGTGACCCGGCGCTGCGGCCCCTCAAGCTGGAGCTGCAGGCGCAGGACTACGCCAAGCCCTCACGGCTGGACATGCTCTTGGACATGCCGGCAGCGGCCACCGACGTGCAGGTGCAGCACTCGTGGAACAATGACGACCGCTCGCTCAACATATTCGTCAAAGAGGACAACAAGCTGGTGTTCCACCGGCACCCGGTGGCGCAGAGCACAGACGCCATCCGCGGGCGGGTGGGCTACACCCGCGGCCTGCACGTCTGGGAGATCCACTGGGCCATGCGCCAGCGCGGCACGCATGCCGTCGTGGGCGTGGCCACCGGCGAGGCGCCGCTCCACTCGGTAGGCTACACGGCGCTGGTGGGCAATAACCAAGAGTCCTGGGGCTGGGACCTGGGTCGGAACAAGCTCTACCACGACGGCAAGAACCAGCCTAGCAAGACCTACCCGGCCTTCCTGGAGTCCGACGAGACCTTCCTAGTGCCGGATTCGTTTCTGGTGGTGCTGGACATGGATGAGGGCACACTGAGTTTCATGGTGGACGGACAGTATCTAGGGGTGGCTTTCCGGGGACTGAAAGGCAGAAAGCTATACCCTGTTGTTAGCGCGGTGTGGGGGCACTGTGAGATAAGGATGCGATACATCAATGGGCTTGATCGTAAGTGTTCACCTCCTCACTTAACACTTGTGTGTGTGTGTGTGTGTGTGTGTGTGTGTGTCTTTCATTTAAAAATGATAAATTGCATATTGTGGCAAGAAATAAGGATGCGATATATCAATGGGCTTGAATGTAAGTGCTCACCTCCTCACTAAACACGTGTGTGTTTGTGTGAGTGTGTGTCTTTCATTTAAAAATTAAGCATTGCATAATGTGGCAAGCAGATTTAACAATGAGGTCTTTCTTCAGCCAGCTCCACCGAGCTTTAGCTTTTATGTAAACACCCTTTGCTAGACTTTGACATGTAATGCTTCCTAAGTAAGACACTGGGACGCAGAGCGAAACGAGTAACGAGTGCAGGCTATTTGGCTGTGATATGTGTGTTTGCTAATAGAAACAGTGTTTCAGAGTTTTCCAAGGGAGGGGCAATGCAAGAATAGAATTGAAAATGAAAGACATTTCATTGAGTTACTATTTATTAGCTGGCATCTCAATCCAGAAAACCATTCGTTGTTGAACGTCGCTCATGGGTGAGCTTACAGTTGCTTGCCGTTCCTCAGGTGGCTCAGTTGAGCCATGTTTACTGTAGACACTAGACTAGTTCCTCAGAAGCCCTTGATTTGGTGTCCCCAGTCATGGAACACGGTGTCTCTTCCTTCTCACTGGAGCCTGGGGTTGACTTTTGGAGCAGGACGCCAGAGGTGTGGCAGCTCCTGTTTCTCCACCATGAATTATGTAAACTAGGTTAGCGCTCCTGATAAGGGCCGCTCTGTGTGTGTGTGTGTGTGTGTGTGTGACGACATTGCCCTATCTCGGCCAGTGGCTCCAGGAAGGCAATCATTAATCCAGACGCTTTGTCCTTTTCCCACTGGAACATCCCCGGTGGCAGTTCCACGTTACGCCTGCGGTCAGGCTCGACCAGTGTGTCCCGTGGAACCGACGCACGGCTCGCTTGCAGCAGAGCTCGCGCCGCCGAAAATCAGTCAGGATGGGTTTTCCATGTGTTCCATCCACACCTGAAGCCATTGCCTGTATCAGTTGTCTGTCCACGTGTGTGTGTGTGTGTGTTTGAGTGATAAAATTCTACAACAGCCAGGTCTCATTCCCTCAACTCAACGCTCCAAGCTGCGCAGGTATGTCTGCAAAGCTTTTCCCCATCTTTGGCACAGTAAAAGTTCTTGGGCCCCGCGCACATATCAAATATCCCCCTAAAAAGTTCCCTCCTCAGATTTAAGGTGATGGAAAACAGCTTGGTCAAGCCGTGATGACCTCAGCAGTCTGGTGTCTGGGTAATGAAGGGCTGCCCCGTATGCCCGGTGACTCAGGAGACCCAGCTGCTCGTGATCACTCACTCACTCCCTCCCTCCATCCCTCCCTAGCGCACTCTTTCCCGCCAACCGTCCGTTCGCTCGCTACGAGGCCGCAGGTTTCAAAGCGCACATCTCTTAGCGAATCCTTCATCACAGTTGGCCCTTATGAAACCGATCCAACATATATTTCGGGGGCTTTTTTGCCAATATTGTGATGGGATGCTGAAGAGAGACATGAACTGTGCGTGTGTGTGTGAGAGAGAGATGGGGTGGAGTTGGGAAATGACTACAGGTCAGAGTCTGTGGGTACCTGCCCATTTATGGTTCAGGCATTATACCCCCGACCCCATCCATCCTTATTTCTTGTAAGGTTGGCTTTTCTTCTTTTTTGCCCATTAGCAGTGGTTGTATGGTCTAATTTCGTGGGAACCTTTTCATGTCTCTTACTATTGTTTTAAATTGTCTTTTTTTTATGTGATTGACTGTCAGACCACAGGAAGGTGTTGTTAATGGAGCTTAAATGCCAAGCTTCATCACAGGATACAGGTGCAGTGCACCCCCCCCCCCCCGCTCGCTCAGTGGGAACTGGAGCGCTGTGGGTTCTCCTCTGGTTTAGCATGAGAGGCTGTGTCTGCGGCGAGCCAGAGCATTAGTCAGCCCACATGACATCAAGGCCTTCTGGGCTGCGAGTGGTGTCTGTCTCATGTCAGCACCGTGTCTGCCTGTCTGCTGCACACTTCCTCCCATACAACACCCTGTGTGTGTGTGTGTGCGTGTGTGTGTGGGCTCCCAGATGGCCAGGGCTGCCCCACATTGTTCACTTCTTTGTTTTTTTGTGTGTGTGTGTGTGTGCAGGCGCACAAGAGCGTTAGTGAGCATGTTAAGTTTGGAGCAAAAGGCTTGGGCTTGTAAGGCAATGATTTCCTGAGGCAATGTGTTTGGATCTGACTGGGGGTTAGGTTGAGGCTGGGTTGAGGTTGAGTGGAAATGATCCCGGCAGGTGGTTCGAGAACTGGTTGTCTTGCTTTCTCAAAGTTCAGAAAGTTCACTTTCTCATAACCTGGAGCAAGGGGGTGTGCTGGGTACATTTATTTACATTAACATGTATGCTTTAGCAGATACCTTTATTCATAGCGACTTACAAGAAGAGGATAAACATTCAGGCTAACAAAGTAACATTTGTACCGGCCTAGCTCAGCCCTGGTTTTTATCACTGTATCCTCATGTGAGCCATATCTGTGTAATCTGGATATATGTGTTTGTAGTATCCAGAAAGTGTCTAAGCAAAAGTGGTATTTGACGGTACCCCAAAATTTTTATATTAAATGGTATTGATCCAATTGATTGTAATGACCTCACTAATCTTTATGCGTGTGTGTCTAATTGGCTGCTCTGTCTCTTGTGTTTCTCCGCAGCTGAGCCGCTGCCCCTGATGGACCTGTGCCGGCGTTCGGTGCGTGTGGCGCTGGGCAGGGAACGACTGAGTGAGATTCACGGACTGCCTTTGCCAGCCTCTCTCAAGAACTACCTTCTTTACCAATGATGCTGGCGTGCCTTTACCTCAGCGCCTGGCATCCAGCTCCCCAATACTCTGTCTTTTTCTTTCTCTCTCTCTCTCTCTCTCTCTCTCTTTCTCCTCCTCTCCCACTGTTGTTCTCTCTCTCAAGGACTTATTTTTTTTTTCTTCGACTCTGGATTTGGTACAACGCTTCTGTTTTTATTTTTTAAAAACACAAATTTGACCCAGGACTACTCTTGTCCAATGTTTCCAAGGTGTTTACAGATTACTTACTGATGATGTCCCCATGTGACTTCAATCATGTACTGGAACCTTTTTGTGTGTTTTTGTTTTGTTTTGTTTTGTTTTGTTTTTTTTTTTTGTTGTTGTTGTTTTTGTTTTGGTTTTGTAGTAACAAACAAAAGTGTATGGAACACTCACTGTGCAGGCACTAGCCCAAGACATCCCACAAATCAAAATGACCATCTCCTCAAATCTCACACCTGTTAGTGTGTTGAAGTGCAATGATGAGCTTGGTGGAGCCCACTCCGCCCTCCCCACCCCCACCCCTAAGCCCCCTTGTTTCCATGATTCCCATGGTCTCTTCATCCTCCTTCCTTCATCCTGCTTCCTCCGCTTTTGTTTTTATTGTTATTAATTTTATTATTTTTTAAAAAACGTTTCAGTTTCAGTGGAGGTTGAAAACGTCATTGTCGTATGTGGTGCCTGACTGGACTATCTGACATGATTTTGTGGCGTTTCTCACTGTTGGCACCATGACCCCCCCCCACACACACACACACACACACACACACACCCCACAACCTCAGTTATGAGTAGATAAAGTATTTGGATGCCTATTAGGTATGCTGTGTTCTCATGGTGACTACATGCCAGACTGTAAGGCTGTAAAAATGGTCTCTTAATCATGGTTAATTTTAGATGGGATAGAAAGTTTAAGGTCATAGGACAGCATTTTTAAAAAGTGGTAATTTTTTTTTTTTTTTTCCAATTCATATAGGCATGGTGTGTACACATGTACAGTATACACACCTGCTGTCACTATCTGCATTAAATTTGCCCTGGTAGAAACTACATCATGCTTGCATCCATTTTCATACATCTGTTGCTAGATGTGGGAGAGTGGAAGGCAGTGTAGTGTATAGTGAGGTGTAGTAATCTCCCAGTGGTCTGCTCGTCCATTGCTAGGCCAAGCCAGGACTGGACTATGGACTAAGAGGTAACTCCAGGGATGGATATATTCTCCAACGTGAACCACAGGAAGCCTCTAAATTAGGCTGGTCCCCTTTGACTGCTTCTCCCTAATCGCTGTGAAACACCCCTCCACCCCCTCACCCCACCCACCCCTTCCACTCCCTTTTGCCCCAGGCTGCACTCCCCACACACTCCTGTTCAGGTTCCCACTGCAATATAAGTGCCTGTATGTGTGACATCAGAGCATTACTAGGAGAGGGATGGGGGATCTTTTTTAAGGAGGGGGTGGAGGGCCTGTTTCAAAGGAACATTTGAAGGATTATGTCACTGTGAACATTTGTAGCATCATACCCCTCCTGAGTTCAGTTTTACGTATTTCATCCAGACACCCTCCCTCTGTTTTTTTTTTTGTTTGTTTTGTTTTTTAAGGGTCATAAATAAGATAAATGTACAATCAATTGATGAGAGATTTTTTTTAATCATTTAGCCCTTTTAGGGTGTTTTATTTTATCTGTTTTCATGTGTTGGCAAAACTTGCATTGACACGACCCGGGTCCACAGTAGGCCAAGGCCAGGACTATATATGAACACGCAATCTTGTCACCGGATTATTCCAGTTCAGTGGAGTTTGAGTGGTAAAATTACACATGAGTTGTTTTCAACACTGTCAAGGGGTGGCTCATTCTCGACTTTGAGCCACTTTGGTCTTCCTCTGTTTGTGGTGATGGATTGTGCGAGGAGGAAACTTGTATCTGTGACCATGCGAGAAGCCTGTTTTAAACTTAATGCAGAGATGGTGAACATTTGCCAAGATAGTCATGTTTTTTTTTTTTGTTTGTTTTTCTGTTTTCGTTTGTTTAATTTTTATTTGGTTTGTTTTTCATTTCTCGTTCACTCTCTGACTTGTGTTTTCATTCATAGGCTTTTTTTTTTTTTTTTTAAATGGAAATTGCAGAATGCCAGCCCTTAGTTTGATGTTCAAGTGTTTGAACACGGCTGCCTGAGCGGCTGGACTCATTTTATAGACCCCTCTCAGTCTGCAGGTGATCCTTCTCTCTCTTTGTATTCAGCGATGTAGATAATGTTAACTCTAATAAAGTTTATTATAAATTACTTCCCCCTGCTATGGTGTTTCATAATTGAGTCATATCAGATGACATTATTTTGATGGCTGTACTAAGTGCTGCGATTGAAGATATAGGAGCCTGCTGTAAGGACTTGGGATGAGTTGCATGGTTGCATGGTCTTGGGAGATATTTGCGGCTGTATCTCTCTGATGCATTCCAAAGGGACTGCATATTGCTTCAGAGCAGTTATATTTGTGTGAAGCGGAACAGCATGGACAGGGTGTCTTGGAGCTCCTAGTTTATTTCGGCTGACGGGGGTTGAATCATTGTTCCTCTGGTGGAAAGAGATGCTCCCCCATCCCCCAAGCCCTCTCTCATTTTGTACTTGCGCCGTCACTAAACGTTTCATCCACATCTCAAATATACACAGTGGAAACTCGATCTGCAGACATAACAAGTCAGGGGTTTGTCGAGTCGAGAAGTGCCAGAGCTATCCCACAGACATGACCAGACGATGTCTCAAGGCCATATTTGTTATAGTTAATAGATTGATATGAGACAGTGGAACAACTCTGCTGGTTGATTAATCATCCTTAAAAGTGAATCTGATGCTGTTGCGGCCACTGCCGGGACGCACCAAGTGGCTTTTATATCCCAGCTCCGCACGTCACCCTGGCCGCCTGTTTCCATGGAGCTGTGTTTGCGTACACAGTGATGTGCTACTTTGGGATGAGGTCATCCATTTCAAGTATGCCATTTGGCTGGAACGATCCAGTGTTTGGGTGTCTGGAAAGGCACATTCCTTCGGCTCAATATTGTTTCGAAATGTTCAGGGCAGAGGCTCCTTGCTCCATTTTTAATTATTTATTTATTTGTTTTGTTTTTTCTTCTTCCTGGGAATCATCAGGCCGTGCCTTTTTAAAGCCCCAGCCGAGTGTTGTCATACCAGCCCCATCTCTTTGAGTAAGCAGTCCTATCACCTCTGAGCCCTGAAGTTCTGAGAGAAAAATGCCACGTTGGGCTTTGAATTGTTTTTGGCTGCAGCTCCCATTGGTGTGAAATTGTAATTCAACTGACTGATACCAGCCCCCTCATCTATCTGTTACACAACGCACCATGTGTAAGACATACCTTGGGGGCTTAAAGGAGAAATCCAGGGTGAATTAATCCATATCCTTCTTTTACGTCACCAAGTCTATAGGAGCTGAACCCCACGTTTGTGTCTATTTTGGGCTACTTCAGTGTGAATCAATCCATTGCCCTGTTGTTTGAGGTCACCGAGTGCTCTTAGTAGGAAAATGATCAAGGATCATAATTTGATACAACGTATGCTGAATAGCGAGCTGGCAGCTAGCCTTTACTGAACTCAGGCATAGGAAAATGACACTGAAAGTGAATTTCTGTCACCATTCGCTTAGTGTTAGCTGCTGGTTCACTGTTCAGTCTACAGTTGTCATATTATTTTCAGATAGACACAAAAGTGGGGTTTAGTTCCACCCTTTGTACTTGGCTGTCTGATGACCAAACAGAACACCTCAAGAGTTCTTTAAGAATGAATCAAACTCTTAGAATCCCAATCTCTCATCTCGTAAGCAAGCCATTTCTGTACCCAGAGGGCCTTTTAACAGTGAGTGGGTATAGTCATCGGACTGAGGGAGGGGAGGTGGGCTGCCTTTTGTGTGCAGTGGCATACAGAGGATATCAGGCATGTGCACAAGCATAATAAGTTCTTGTAAACAGCCACTCATCTGGTGTGAAATCTCACTGCAGGACCAGGCACTGGAGCGATGCCTGGACCACAACAGACCGACTCCACTCCAGTCTGCAAAATTCAGCAGCCTCTCAGCAAATGTCTGAAGGTGTGGAGAGGTGTCCCCTCAGCAGAGGTGTCATTCCTCAGACAGAGACACAGAGGGGCCGAGAGGGGGAGGGGGTAAGCACTTCGATTTAAAAAACGATGTCCCTAGTGGAATATTCCTAAGTGTGTGATGCTATTACTTTGTAGCTTTCTGATTTCAATATTAAAATAGTATCACCAACTTAGTCAAAAGAGTGGTCACACTCCCAGCAGTGGCATGATACAAAGGCCTTGGTCATGTTTTCCCTTTCGTACCTGCGTTCTGATGTAAAACTAGCAAGCCTGAGCCCAAGAGCTAAGGAAGGGGAGTGCTTGTGAGAGCGAGGACTGTTCTTTTCCCTGAGAATCGACAATCTCCTGAGCGGTTACGTAACCAGCCCAGAGAAAAGGCTCAGAGTTTCCCTTCTCTTCTCTTCTCTCTCTCTCACACACACACCCTCTCTCTCTCCCTCACACTCTCTCTCTCTCACACACACACCCTCTCTCTCTCCCTCACACACCCTCTCTCTCTCTCACACACACACACCCTCTCTCTCACACACACACACACCCTCTCTCTCACACACACACCCTCTCTCTCTCCCTCACACTCTCTCTCTTGCCCCAGCTGGGCTGCTCCTTTCAGTTGAGAATCTATGGGCGCCAGCTCCCTGTGGAATCACAAGAACTGGATGCTCACCCCCACAATAGCCTGGTGATAACCATAGCACAATGTATAGAAGACCATGCTGGGATAGATGTGTATTCCCACAGTGGGCCTTTACATAAGCGACAGCCTTAGCCACTATGTATAGACTTCTGTTAGTGCTTTAGAAAGAGGGGCTGAAGAAGGAGGACACTAACTATCACAAGCTGCAGGGGAAGCTGGAGACTGCCCCTGGATCAATGGAGAGGCAGAGCGACGTGTCATTTCCTGTTTCAGGAGATCTGCGTCTCCCCAGGTAGATAGACGGAGAAATATGGGCTACAGAGGGAGAAACTGCTGCTCCTGTTGGTGACTACTGGAGTGAATTAGTGTTTGTGAATGAGTGTCTCGCATTCAGACGAAGACTAGCAGGAAAGCTTCTCAAAGACTTGACATATCTGAATGTAATCTATATCTATGGTACATTATTAGAAGGATAATGTGATGAACATAAACCTACTCTCTAAAAAGCAATTTAAAACATTGTTAATATACTGTTTAACCTCAGAAAAGGAAAGATTTCAAATAGTCTTTTCTTTTCATGTCTTTAATTCATCATTATGTAATCAAATGCTTTGGTTCTCTGCTCAGCCCTTCAGAATGTCAGTTAAATTTGCAAAGCTGCTTTTAACACCCAGGGCAAAAATGTGCTAAATGTCAACAAATTATTTGTCACCAGTGACCTCATCATGAAACTCTTAGGGCTCTATCATGCCGACGGCGCAGTGTGCTTTCGCGACTTGCGCAACCGATCATTGCTATTCTGTGCGAGCGCATCGTTCTTTTTCCCGGCAGAAATGTACGTTGTCTAGATAGGA
>JAVQKI010442032.1:0-10509 GCA_036025975.1 Nematalosa erebi | reverse complement strand
GAGCTCAAGCAGCAGAAATTCCTGTATGATGTGTTGTGATCTTTGTCTTGTCTTAGAGTGTATGTCCTTATCTGCTATGCACTTTTTTCTCTAGCGTCCTATCTGTTGTGCATCTCTTCTTCACCAGTGGGACAGCGAAAAACGTAGCCTAGTTTTAATTCCTCTGTATGTCTAGTATATGTGGAGAAATTGACAATAAAGCTGACTTGGCCTGACGAGGGTCATGCAAAAAAAAAAAAAAAAAAAGCTATATGTGTGTGTGTGTGTGTGTGTGTGTGTGTGGTGTGTGTTGGTGCAAACTGAGATTGATCAGACATCTCACCAGTGATGAACTCTTCATATTCTATGACAGGGATATTAGCTTGGAGACTGGTTACACTAAAGAATTCTCCCCATGGAATGCGCACTTGATGTATGTCGGGACTCTGCCAATGGTAGAGGCGACCCCAGGGAGGCAACACTAGCACCCAGTCCCCTTTTTTCCTCAGTGTTTTCACCAATGCTGCCATACGAATGAAAACATCTCGTCGCAGGTTAAAGCCCTCTGGTGGATTCACATCATACAGCAAATACCTAACAGCAGGAAGTCAAGAGGTTCAGATTCAAAATATCACATACTTTAATAATAATCAACCCATGATATAGCGATAAGGCTACTTGTAGGTGGTTTGACTTTAGAAAATTTATGTAGCAAATAGAGGACATACATGCTACAGATCATTAAAGGATTTCGAAAGAGATGTAGCCTAGATTCATTGTTTTGAGGCGAATGCATGTTGTTCATTCATTTTTGTGAATGCTGTTGAACATTTGCACGAAAGTGCATTGTGATAACTAAGTTACAGGCATATGCAGCCACTCGCGTAGATGACAGCCTAAAATGTACAGTCAGCTTCGTAATGGTAACAGCTGTGCCATACACTGCAACTGTTACGTACCGCAGATCCTTTGCGACTGCCGACTGGCTGATAGAATTCCCTGCACGATAAACCAAATCCTCAGTTTCAAATGCAGTAATTGATACGGCTGAAAATGATAACAAGGCGAAGCTGAAAACGTTACAAGGCACTATGCACAACCATAACAAGGCGAATCCCACTATGTCCGCCATTTCTTTTCAGGCCACGCACTTCCGGGAAAAGTAACACATGTGCAGATCAGAAGCTTTGTTGGTTGCATGGCAACTTCACCACTCAATCAGAGCTCTGCACTCAATACCCTGACAAGTTATTCTATGTCAAAAAAATCTCAGTGTAGCCTAATGCATGTTTCCTAGAAAAGAAAAGATGCCCGTGGCGTATAGTTCATGCTCAGATGCTTGATGCAGTGTTGCTTAGGTTGAATTTGATACAGATACTATCACAAATAAACATGATAATGTTACAATTACAAATCACGGCATCATAGCAAGACAAAAAAATAAATAAATAAATAAAAAGAAAAAAAAATTCTGAAAACTATGTAACCTGAAGGGTTCCAGCTGTTGCTTGCAATATTGCTGTAAAACGCACGGGGGAGACGCCTGCGCATACTTGAGCGTTTGAGTGAACATTTGTTGGAGAGGGGGCATGGGCGTGCTTTGTGCATCTCTGTGTATGAGAGAAGGTGATTAACATTGAAGGACATTAAGCTGTAGAATCACTGCTGTGTGGCCACTCCCTGATCCGTGGACCCCGTTGTCACGACCGCTCCACTGCTTCACTGAGTGCCTGGAGAGCTGGGCAGGAGACGCGTCCCGGACTACTTCACTCAAAGTGGAGAAATTGCTTTCAGTTCACGCCGGGGAAGGGATAAAGGAATCAAAACCTAAACTTTTCAAAGTGACACCTGGAAAGTACATTTGTTCCTAGGAGTGGATTGAAAAAGGGAGTTCATTGTACACACAAGGTAGGCTAAGTTGCATAAAAGGCAAAGTTTTGTCTCTCAATGAGTGGATGTAATTCAAGCCGCGGGTTTGTAAAATGCTGCCTTAGTGCATTCTGAATTGGTGGTAACTGTGATTTGGAAGTACCTTGGCATTGAAATTTGTTAAGAAAGTTGACATTTGAGAAAGCACGGATGCTTCTGGTACACTTGCAACCTTTCAAGTAGTTTTTGTCTGAAACAGAAGAGTAGCCTAAAGAAGCAAAGAATGCTTGAGGAAAAGCCCGTTTTCATCCTCAAGACTATCCGTGCTATTTATTTAGACTAAAACTTGGTAGCTTAAACAATAGCCACCTTTCGACTTTAAACGGTAGCCTAGGCTACACTGTAGAATGAACAGGGGGCATCTGTAGTGTTCTAACTACCTATACAACCACTGCCTGCCTGTCTCCCGCAGAAAGATAAATCTGACAATCATGTAGCCTACTGTCCAAGTAGCTCACTGACCATTCCGACTTCAAATTTGCAAAGTGTGCATGTGGTGAAAGACATTTGGTCTCTTCAGAATGACTAAAATGCTATCGTGCGTGCGCCCACATAGCTCAATGAGGGTAAAACGGAAATCTATGAACCAAGTTGTCACCAGCCACCCATTCATGCCAGCCTTGCAGAGTTACAAACGGACTTCAGAGTCTAAGCCTATTAAACAAAATGTATGCTATATTAAAATGTGGCAGCTTCAAGCATCGCTCAGATGCAAACTCCTTGAAAACCTCCAGTTTTATCTTACGTTTGGCGCACTTTACAAAACATAGCCCGGTTAAGTGTTCTTTGTTTGTTTTAAGCAATATAACGGAAACTCCACTGTTTTACCGAGCATAGTTAATTTCCCATTACTAACAATAGGTTAGGTTTAAATTTGTAGCCCGGTTGGTCCAGTCTGCAACTTACTCTGTGTGCCTCAAAGATAGGACTTGGATTTGAATATGTTTTCCAGGGAAATATGACCTAATTTGCATTGAAACATAGGGCAGCGGTTTACCTGTTTGAATAGGTTGAGTTTCGTCTTAAGCATTGGTCTAAGTGCTAGGTAAAAGGTACAGTAACCTTTTGAGTCACCCATGTTGTAACTGTATCGGTTAGAGTGGTCATGCCTTTTCCCATCAAGGGTTTACTTGCTTTAGGGACTTTATGACTGAAAATGTATTCGGTGTTGAACAAGCTCCAGAAACCCACAAATAGGGTTAGGCATTCATATTTAATACATTTCAAGTCACAGTATGCATCTTCTATCCATTATTTTTTTCTGAATGACTTGACAATGAAAATGTACACAGGACACATTGGAGAGTCAAGAAAGCTTATTTCCTGTAGCACTAGCTACATTTTTGTGCAATCATATAGATAAGGTTGATATGTCTCAGCTTGTCCAATAGTTTGGGGAAAGTCCATCTGTTCAACCAGCTGAGTGTTTGCATATTTCGACTTATCACAGGTAGCCACTTCACTGTGCTGCTGGCCCACTGTTATTATGCCTACTGACATGGAAAGGAAGACTGTTGAAATGGTGAAGTAATCTCTGCTTTGCACCTTTGTATCAGATTTTTAGTCATGCAGTTATTCAAAACTACCGTTTGATATGTTTATTACTTGTTGTAGTAGGTTAGTTTTTGATGGAAAGCAATAATATGCCCCCTAGTTTTGTAGGGGCAGAGGAAATAACCTAAGTGTCCGCCTAGCCTCTGTGTTTGCCACCCAAGAACCTGGCTGTTGAAGAGAGGTGGGAGGTAAAAAAGAAGGCTTGAGTGCACTGCGCTTTCTGTTTCTAGCAGAGTGCAAAGTGCACATGCATTTTACGTGGGCATCGTGAGTCAGTGTGGGTTGCATCACACTCTGGGCACATCCATAAGTGTGCCTACCCAACACCCACCACAGGCTACACTGAAGTACGGTATTCTCTGGTCAAAATCACTCAAAAAGCCCACAATGCATGGATGAAAATGCACATAGATATTGCTGAATTTTTCTCCAGTGTACCACACACAAGAGTAGTTCCATAGTTGCTAAATCAGTTACATTTTATGGTGTTTTGTGGCTGATTTGTTTGTCCAGACACCATTGGTTTTATAGTTACCACCACAGAATTGCAAATGAATACATTTTCTTTCAATGAGTTTCACTGTGCTGGTAAAGTTCCCCTTGAACACTGATACAGCTTGAATAGACTTAAGATGCACTAAAGAATATTTCAGATGTAAATGGGACAAAATCTGGAAATCTTCCATGCCATATCTCATAAGTGCTTGTGTGATCATATTTCAGAACAGCGCAGTTCACCTCAGGTCAGCCTTTTACCATCTCCTGTGTGCAGTCAAAATACACATAAACACAGCTCTGCAATGGCCACTAAAGGCCCCAGTCTTGCAAAACACTAAGTGAGATGGTTCTCCTGAGAATGTGTCACAGAGAATTGTGCTTGCACACCATCACGCTTGTCTGACACCTCAGAGTGCTGGAGGAGGCAACACACAAGGAGAGGCCGGGGGGGATTGTGGAGGGGGTTCTGATTTGTTGGTGGAAGTGGGTATTATCTGCGGTGGGGGGTAAGTGCATCAGTAATGGCGAAGCGCATTGCTGGCCAACGGTCACTATAAACATGGGCCTTGTGCCAGGAGGTGCCAGGGGTGTCCAGGGATTAGTCCAGTGCCCCCTCCCCCAAATGTGGTCAAGAGAGGAGTTTTGTCTGCGTTGTCAATGGCACCTTTGCATTTTGATTGCATATTGTCCCTTCTTATTCATTCCTATTGAACTGATATAATTGTGAGCTACTTAGACAAGAACTCGAAAGCAAAAACAAATTTAGATCTAGAGTTGAACAGTGAACCCCAAACTGATCGATCTTTGTTATTTCACCCTGAGGCATTCCAGGTTAACTCCACTAGGCATAGTTATGCTGCACACATGTCACACTCTAAACACAAAAGCTATAATTCTAAGCCTTGATGTGCTGTATGATACAGTCTGTAAGAGAGGCAGACTGGCTGTGCCTGTGCTTGTGCTTTAAAAAGGCATCATGTTTGACCTGGTGTACACACTGTTCTTTTAGATTTAATCAGTTTGAAGGAATGCAGCAATGTCTGGCTTTTTTGCCCATAGGATTTCTTTAATTATGCATATTTTAGAGGACAGTTCAGTGAACTTCAGTGTGTTTTTTTTTTCTTTTTTTTTTCCATTTCCACGATAAATTGCAAAGAATTTGCTTGTCGATAGATAAATGGAAGCCAAGTAAGTGCTCTGTCTTCCTGTTTGCACATGTAGTACATTGTTGTGTTTACTCTGATGAATGTAGTGGGACATTGGTAAAACTCCCCACTGTTGTAAACTAAACTATGGATGATATCTGCTAGCCTCATTAAGAGAGCGTGCAAGGTGCCAAAACACTATGAAGTGATGTTCCGTTCCTCACCTTGTTCTTACATACTGTAGTATTACTTCTCAGCTATTCTCTTCCTCAGTAACACGCCTAAACCAATTTGAATTTAGTGGCAAGGGATTTTTCCAGGGTCTAAAAAAACATACTTTTGAAGAACCTAAGTCAAGCCAAGCTGAGCTCACACAGTGCTGTGGAAAAGTCCATCTCTCAAGGGTTTACCTTGGCACCCAGACATGCTGTGCCTCAGCGTTTCAGGCCATGCCAAGCCCCAAGATCTTAGAGAGAACTCCCACTCTGGCTGTAACTATGTAAAGCTCCTGTCCTTCTGGTCTATTTGGACTCTTCTTAATGTGTATGAGTGGTGGTGTAATTTAGCCATGTGCAGCCTTTGTGGCTCTCCTTATGGGGATTTGCCCTTAATTACATCCTATAATGGACTTTAATGTTATTATTTTACTGTCATGCACAGCAGAGGCAGACTATTATGTGCTTCACAACCTTTGCATTGCAAATGATGTGGCAGTGTTTTTGTGTCCATTGTGTTCAGACTTTAATCCCAAAACATAATTCTGGAGTTAAATTCACTCTGTTACGCAGCGGCACCGTAAACACATCATTTGGATTAAATTGTTCAGTGCACTCTGCCCACACCATCACAGAGTGCCCACCACACACACTCACACACACACACACAGTATGTGCACAGTTCTGGATTTCACAGGAATTCTAAATGATATATTTCCTTAGCTGTGCACTAAAATCAAGTCGCAATGGCGGGCACTGAAGGTGTTGAAGTTGTGAGTGAGATGGAGGTGCAATGTGAGTTGACCACAGGTCATGTCTGGTATGCTCTCATCATTAATCTTCTGTGTGCATGTGGAGGAGTCATTTGTTTCCAGGGTACTTAAGGTTTTAAAAATAACTCTGGTAATCAGTTTAGTTGTTTAGGCATGTTTGTTTATGTACATTTTGTACACGTGATTAATAGAAGACCACAGGATGTGGATGTTGCCAGTCGTTGGTCACCCAGCGGTATCTGCTCATGTGACATATGCGCACACCATACAGTAGGTAAGAGTAGAGCATCATCCTGTGGCCTGATGCTGTGTGCTGTCAAGTAGAGATTCACTTCGTTAGGATGTGGCATATTCAGCTAGACAATCGGTGGATTTATTTCTAGAGGAGCATGTACAAGACTACAGTAGATTAGTATCGATATAACAACATCATCATCAAGTAAAATTCCTTCCTGTCCACTCTTTGGTATCTGGTGAATATATGTATTATGCTTCTGTGATCTTTCTGTGAATTTCACTTAAGTACAGTATGTGTATGATATGAGGATGTTGGTAGATTCTTCACACTCTATGATGCTGTTGTGGGCTTTGTCATCTTGCCCGCTGAATCAGTACTGCTAGATAATCAGTACACTGAGCTTTTTGCCAAAAAAATGTAGTTGGACACATTGTCAACATGACTTGATATTCAGCTTTGACATTACCAGTAAATTTGCTTGCTACCTGCACAGAGGTTTTGCAGTTTGTGATAGATGTTTAGTGGTCCAATTTGAACATTTTTCTGGGTTGATGTTACATCTGTTGAGTTGTGAATCAGTGAAACAGAAGCAGGTCAGTGAAAAGAAGCTGTCAAAGCCTAGGCCACAGTTACTTGACGGCCTCATCTTTCAGTAGCGGTGTAGAAAAAAAGTGGAATGACTCTGAGACCAGGCAGTGAAGACTACACCACCTCCTTCCAACTGAATTTGTCTGCACTAAATGTAGAATCCTCGAGGAGAGCGTTGAAGAATGCTGGAAAAGGGATAGGGAGGATTTTGTTTCTTGACAGCATTTCGTGGGGGCTATGCACTATATAAAATAAGCATTGGAGTTTTCTCCTCAACATGGGAGGTGAGTTTAGGAATTTGTCTCTATGTGAGTTTTTTTTTTTTTACTGCCCAGGGGCACCATGAAATGAGATCCTCTTCCCTCTACAGTAGGCAGTCTAGTCAAGTAGAGCTTTGAGTGAAGCTCGGAGCACAGTTCAGGCTGTTGCAGATAAGGCCGAGAGAAGTGGCAAGTTATGAGCTCACGTTGCAAAAGATCACAGATGACGAACAAATTGCCTCAAACTGATCTCGAGGACTTATAAGAGTGGAACTGTACTGGTCCTTCAGCAAGTCAGTCATTAACAAATTGAATTGTAGACGCCAAGGTCATTTGAAAACTGATATGCAAATCCGCAGGTACTCACCAAAACCCCCATCTTTTATTGGACATTAGTCAGGAATGACTGTTGGTGACATGTAATATTTAACCAGGACAATTTCGAAATGCTATTGATGCCATTGATTTGGGTTGTAATTAAGCAGAAAATGATTTTCTAAAAGTTCATGTATGAAAAGGTTTAAGTGGGAAATGTATTTGTAACAGTTAATGTAATAGTTAATGAACAGCCTTCCATGCTAGCAATGGCCTGTTACTTCATACTCCGGTTTAAGATAAGGGGTGATCACTGTGTTGATGGTCACAGGCTGCAGGCTTTTCAGCACCTCAGTGGTCCAGCTGTGTGCTGTCAGGGCCTCATGTGTCAGAGTCGCTCCACCAAACCCAATACACTCAGATTCCAGTTTCCCCCCCTTCCACACACACACACACACACACACACATACACACACACACACACACACACACACACACACGCACGCACACTGCTCATCCTGTGGCGTAATCCCTCAATTTCACTGACCTCAGCCAAGCTGGGATGGCTTTTGTGTATATCGGCTGGCCTATGGGAACGCTGGTGCGTTAGCACTGCTCCGGCAGGGGGGCAAAGAAGTTCGTCTTACTTTATAGCCGATTTGTTTACAAGTTGGCCAATTACTGATGTCATTCCAGCAGCGGAGAACACCGCGTTCAATGGTGGCTGTTTTCTGCTGATGTACTGTAGCAGGAGAGGACAGGGAGGGTGGAGGTTGACAATGGGGGTTGAGCATGTTGCATCGGACTGGCCTCTCTGTTTTAACAGTGCACAAGGGCTTTAGGGTTCAGTAAAGCCCTGTATCAGGGCGGTGAATGAGGCTGAGGCCTCCTTTTATCTATGGGGCTATAGCTCCTGGATTAGTGCCCAAAGGAGACGTGCGAGGATGAGGAAAATTTGCCACAACCAGCAGTGTTTTTGTGTCCAGCCCTATGTCCATTAACCATCCTCCCGGCCCCTGCCAGGTCCTGGTCCCAGTCCCTTGCACCACAAGCATATTCAACTGGAAGTAGAGGGGATCAGATGCCAGTCATGTGTGACAAAACATCAGCATTGGCAAAAGCAAAAGCACTGTGTATGTTCAGAAGACTGTTGAAGTTGACCATTGGAGGGGGTGGGAAGAGAAGTTCACGTCGAGCGGTGAACTTGTGGAAACCAAGGAAGCAATCCAAGGGTCAAGACCAGGCTTCTTCCATTGCACAATTCCCCAAAGAATTTCTCATGTCCGTGGTGCTCTGAGAGTTTAACGAGGCTGGTCCAGACGGCTTTCTGTGCTCAGAACCACTGCTGAACAAATACAGCCACTGGAGTTTATTTGAGTTGACTATGTTTAGAACTGTGAGCTATTGGTTGATCAGTGCTCCTCGAGGGATGAAACCTCAAGGATGAATGCTCTGCTTTTTGTGTACTCCCCTGAAATAAATGCATAGAGGTGTTTAAAAACTTTTTTCTTTACTGGAATAAATATAATGGGGTTATCACAGCAGCGAACACTAGTGCCTCAACTTTTTATGTTGTCTTTTTTTCTCTCCAGGGGGGGATTTTGTCCAAGATGGAGGTGAAGACGTCACTTCTCGACAACATGATAGGGGTGGGGGACATGGTCCTCCTAGAACCCCTAACAGAAGACTCCTTCATCGAGAACTTGAGGAAGCGCTTTGACCACAATGAGATCTATGTAAGTCACACAGACCTTTTCACAGTGCATTGGCACCCATACAACAGAGAACAGAGAACAAGTACCTGCTACATTCACACATTCACTTTTACTGTCCTCTGTGAGCTGGACACCCTTATTGTACACAACTAAACAAACCATTCCAGTTAAGTTTGGTATGGTCAGTGACCACCTTTAGTCATGATTAGAACCATTGAGATTGAACCAGGCTTAGTTAATTGTTTCTACACACCATAGCCAAAGATTGTTAAGAACCACAGCATAATCTGATCTGGAAATTTGCAGCATAAAACTGCCTGTGTACAATATGCATTACAAAACAAGTGATACTTCCCTGTCTGATATGTCTCATGCAGGCACCCACTGCGCCTTGTCCCACTAACTTTAGAACTCCCCTGTGTCAAGTTTTGTTTACAGAACATTTTGGTTAGCAAGAGCACAATCAGTCACAGTCATAATTCCCTGACGTTTCATTGTCAGTCCCTGGCCATTTTCATACACTCTCTCTGAAGTGCTTCTTGCAGAAGCGATGGCATGCAAAGCGGACCGCGCAGAAAGCCCATTCAATAAATCAGGTCACCCAGGAATGTGCATGATGTTTGAAACGAGGAGGAAGATCAGGATCACTGCTGTGGAAGATGAGGCAGGCAGAGACTTAGGCCCACTACTAGCTCCCTCACCACCCCCCCAAACCTCAGCCTCCAACCTCCCTCCACCCCCTCCGCATGCAGAAAATGATGGCCTTCGCTGCCTGTCCTCGGGTGTTCATGTGCTCCCAGACTGCGCTGCGCTCTGCTCCGCTCCACAGGGCCGTCGCCCAAGCCTCAGCTTTGGAGAGTGCTCTTTCCTCTGCGCTTAATAAGGCAGACGCCTGGGGGATAGATGATGTCATTTGCGGTAGCCTGTGGATCGCCTCATCCACTTTGCCTTATAGAATCCAGAACTCTCGACTTGTGACTGTTTCAGTGCAGTGCACAGCTCTGGCTAAATCTTGTCATATATCTTCATTGCCATGACGCCATAAGTGGTAGTTTAAAGTCAAAATATCATGCATGTTTGTTTATAGTTCTGTGTTGCAGTTTGTGTTATGCAACAGTTTATACTGAGAGGAAAGAGTTCTTCGTACATCTCTGTTACTAATATAACAACAATGGCAGCAGTAAAGTAGCCTGGGCCCGCCCATACTTCCTGTGACGCTACATTAAATTTCGCATCCAAGTCAGTATGGCCAAGCTGCCGTTCTACGAAATTTCCTGCACCTAAAATGGGAGCAGCAAAT
>JAVQKI010441988.1:0-24978 GCA_036025975.1 Nematalosa erebi | reverse complement strand
AGCAATCTTCATTTTTTTTTTTTTTTTTTTATTGGCAAAAAGCAAAGAAATCAGGCCAATTTCGTAAAAGTTGTTAAATTTTACGTAGCATTGCTCAAACCCTGACATTAGCAAGCTACTTGCGGATGAAACAGAATTTCTGCCAAATCCATGCTCTCTTGAAATTTGATTAGTGCTGGAACCCATGGAATCCTAACTATGCTAGATCACTAAATATCCATAAAATAAAAAGTTAAGATAACAGGCAGAACAGCAACGTCTCGTTTTTAGTTTATGCTAAACAGAAGGTTAGGGACAAACGGCTGCGGTGACGATTTGGAGAAATCCATTATTGTTTCTGTGTCCAGAGCATTTCGAAAAAGAATGACTCTTCAACATCAGGGAATACAACAGGCTTGTGAGTTTTTTGACCTGTGGTTGTTACAGCTACCTTACGATAATGAAGCAGTTATCTGCTCATATCATAGGCCTACATGTTAAAATGAGGATGAAATGGTTTAATATATGAATTGCTTAATGAAGACCTGTCAACATAATGTTAAGGCTAGGTCTACAATTTTTGCTGTCATGCAGGCTGCATTGTTTAAAAGACACTCGGATGTAGGTATGCAACTTTGCGTAACGCTAAATGCTGTGAATAATATTCAAATATCTCTCAGCAATCGTCATATAGCATTTTTGCCAGAAATGCATATGCCTATTTTCAGCCTGAGTAAAGTCGCGTCTTTGGAGACCTCAGAGAACAACTTCAAATACCATACAGATATATGACAGGGTACCATCACTGACTGCACAACGAATCTGAACACAACTAATCACTGGGTTAAAACATACCCTTCTACTCCATCTGCCATCATGTCCGCTCCCCTCTGCTCAGCAGCAATAGCTTTGGCGTCAGGCATGCCAACATGCTCTAGAAAGCACAGGCTGGGGTCGGCTCGCATCGAGTTGTACTTCTCATAGCCTAACAGAGACAAAACACAGCAATGAACATGAGAGCCGTATAACAAGCAGCAATCAAACCTCACAACAACATCCATAAGAGTTAAGACTTTTTATAAAAGAAATATTGTTTAATTATGACTACAGATAGTGTAGTTGAACAAAGCTAAAAACATTTCAATTCAACATACGAGATGTTGGCTTCAATATGTCTATTAGCTAGCTTCCACAGGGCAAAATAACAAGAGGGAAGGGGTGGGCACGGAAACTGTAAGGCTGGTAGGGAGGACAAGAGAGATGCCCGTTGAAACTGTCCAAGCAGAACAGATTTGAGCCTGAAGATCCTGACAGCACACGGTGGGGGAGAGGTTGAGTGGCAGCCTGGACCCACTTCAGTATAGAGAATGTGATCAGCCCAGATCTCTAGTCCACCCTCCCCTGACTGCTCCTCCATACATTTCAATTCAAATGTGTGGACACACATCGTTTCTCAGTACATGTTAACAAATTGTGGTCATGATGAGATTTATGGGTCATCAGTTTTGCCTGTCTAGTCGGGCCTCGCACCTCTCCTTCTCTCCAGAGACCCCCGCAGAATACGGATTACAACAATCATCTGGCAATCTGTGCTCCACATCTCCACATCTTTGCCAAGTATGCAAGGGGTTATATTGCTTGGTTACAGGCAATTCATGAAATCCTTCAGACTACTTAAAATGATTTGAGAACATGGGCCATTATGGGTCCCTGGGACTAGTATTGTCCTTACTGCAGAACTCATGTGTTATGAGGACAACAGTGAAACTGAAATACTGAGTTCTGAGAATGCTTAAAACTATGGCCAAGGCATCATAGGTAATCTAATGTTACCAAGACATCATAGGTAATCAATTCAGATGGAATAAATCAGGTTTGATATTATCTTGACCGGTCCGGTCTATAGTTGCTATGATACCAATGACGTAAAAAAAACGACATCATCTTTAGATGTGCGTTCATAACCAACTCCAAATCAAACCAGACCTAGTGTCTAGTTTAGGCCTTCTTAAACTCGTTCTGAACGTAACAAGACTGAAAGTCAGGAGGGTTGTTACTCAATCAAATGGTGTTTCGATTTACGAGGAATCCTGCAACAACTCTGTTCATACCCCAGACTCCAAACAACTGAATACATTATCTGTATCTGTATGACTATCTGTCTTTCTCGCAGTTTCCCAATAGGCCGTCTTGGAGGATAATGAATGCTGTATTTCTTAGTCAAAGATCAGCTACATTCCATCGCAATTTGTGTATTAGTACCTAGAGCAGCTTGGCACAAACAATTTTGCCATCCAGGAAAAGAAGAGATGGCCATCTTTGACAGCCTGTGAACGTTAGTTTGTGAGAGAAAGTGGGACTGACTAAAGCAGACTCACCATGTTTGAAGACCCCAACAAGAAGGGATTTATCTGCTTCACTGGTCCACCACTCAGTAGGAACTTCCACGTGGAAGGGCTGTGGGATCCAAATGTCCAGCTCACTGGTGGGCACAGAAATAATGATGAGAAACAACAGGAAAGAAGTCATTTTCAGAGGGCCTTCAGATGACCACAGGGCTGCTCATCAGATTAGGATGGCAGGCTAATGTCTATCAGCAGACATCTGGGACGGAACTGCTGTCATTAGCACCAGGCAGCTCATCTCGTTTGAGCATGGCCGATCTTATTACACCGCCCTCCCCCACCACCACCACCACCACCCCACACACACCAATTTCAGTAAAGTACTGGAGTACTGATCCATCAATATGGTGAGCACGTCTCCATTATATATGCATGCACATCTGGGGAAGTGGGAGGGAAAGAGGGAGAAGACAGAGCAGAGACAGGAGGGGGAAGATGAAAAGAAGGTGAAAGAACAAGATGGGGGATAATGCTGAACGCCAATGGTATGCACAAATGCATGTTAGGGAAGAGAGGGGAAAAAAATTGAGCCCCTAACAATGCAAAGGAGAAAAGCCAACCTGGAGTCTGCTCCATCCAGGATACGGTCTGCTTGGTCCCCAATGACTTCCTGCCGAAGATAGTATAGCATGCGCACCCGCAGTAGGACTCTGAAAGACACAAGCAGAGAATTTTTTTTCCCCTTAACAAAAAAACAAAACAAAACAAAAACACGCTCTCTTAAGAATAAAAAAAGGCCGGGGCTGAGACAAAGGAACAGGGCCGTGGGGTGGGGGTGAGTGAGTGAGTGAGTAAGTTGCATGGTGTGTGCCAGCAGCAGTAGCAGCAGCTCTTTGGCATGTGCCACAGCTCATCCATCATGCTGCCAGGTCTGATTAGCCACGCTGCGCTGCCACTCCCCCTCCCCCAGCCCGGCTCTCTCTCCTCCCCCCGCCGCCCCCATGCCTGACAGATGGCGGCCCATAATCACCTCAGTGTGTGCCGCCTTTCACCCGCTTCCAACAGGTCTGCCTGGCACCTGGCCTGGCACATCGCCGCAGCCATTGCCTCGCCCAGGGAGGCTGCCCATAAAGCGTGCATGCGCGCGCGCGCGCGCACACACACACACACACACCTTCAACAGCCACCACCGACAATCTTTCCAGTTCCATTTTCTGCCCAAAGCATTTCTACCAGATAGAGGCTGGACTCTGTGGTTAAACGGAGCCCACTGCTTATGCTTTCCCTCTCTCTTCCTCTCTCTCCAACAGGAGGAGCAACTTTGAGGAGTGGGTGAAACAGATGGTTGGCGAGCAGAAAAAGAAACTTCATATTCATCAGCCTGTATCATTTTTTGCTCTCACTCCATCAACCCCCCTCTGGAAGCACATTAGACACACAGAAGAGGCAAAGGAAGGAGGCAACAGCAAGGCTTCAAGGACTCTCTCCTTTCCTCAACAATGGGTCACCAACAATGTTGGTACCCAGAGTCTCAGAAATTATTTATGACCTGAAACCTGAGGCGCCTCAGCAAAACAAAAGGGGCAAGAGATGATCAAGCAGCAGGCCCATACAAGTTCATCCCCCCGTTTGGGACGCGACCATGAGGTCTGAAATTGCATTTCAGTCTAGGGCCAAAACGCCACCCCCTCTGTTTGACTGTGAAACTCTTTCTTGAGCTTCTCTACCTCGTTGGTGATTTCTACTGTTGTACAGCGGAACCCAGCCCTTGTCAATTCCTCGGCCAGTTCAGCATAGTTTACATTTTGTACTGCTGCTGTCTAGCGTCTGCTGGAAATTTGTGGACATCCAAATTGCATCACACATCCATACAGCTCTCTGTCATTGGCCTGATTCTGCTTCATTATAAGCAACGTTTAATAAATTGCAGTTAACACATGGTATGGCTTGTATGTGGGAAACTACAGTATGTGACTTGTTAATGCATCCTGTGCAATGAGGACATTAGAGTAAGAAATCAACTGCTACCAATTTTACCAATATGGACACTGAATAACAATTGCAATTTTCCTTCCAGTCTATGCTGACAGCTGTTGTTCGGTTAAATTTTGATTCTACAATGTCTAACCTGCCTGAATATGCAGACCCAACTATTTTTTCAATCCTTAGACTAGCACAAATGTTGCACCAACGCCACTGAGCATGCATGTTGAATGTAGTAATGCAGCAAATCCCTCAGACATAGATTTAAAAACACCAGTAAGGCTGAAGAGAGATTGGACTTTAAGGCCTGAAGATTTTTAAACCCCAAACTTGACATTGCACACATGTGCCATTCATTTTGTATGGTATTGTCTTCTGTATTGCGAACAAAAAACAGCATTTTTTTTATTACATCGAGAGCCTTAGAGAGAACTGTAATTTAAACTAATGTGTACTGAACATATGGTTTTAACAATAAAGCTGACTTTGACAACACAAATCCCAAATTTGAGGGAAGGCAGACAAACAGTTTGTTAGTGATGCATGGAACACACAGATATATGTTCTGTGCATTTAGATAGAGGTGTGCGCTACATAATGCATTAACTATATAAAAACAGAGCAGTCTAATTCAGTAAAGGGCAATGAGCACTGAAACGAAGCCCTAATTACACAACACCAATAACTGCAAAATTAATATTATAAAACACAGTGATTTTGCACATCCAGTGAGTATGAAATTTACTTAAAACATCTACGTAGAGTTATTTATGCGAAAAACAACTGCTAGATTGCACAAACTTACTTGTTGCAGTGGTGTTTAAGATGTCTCTTGTAGCTATCCTCCTGCAGCAGAACGTCAGGGTTGCAGTCAGCCAGCCAATCTGCTTGAGGGGTGTTAGTCTGAGGGGCCGGACACTTGCCCTTTTTCCCTTTGCGACCTCGAGGCACGGGAGCAGACAGGCCTGAAGAGAGGAGCAGAGCACCATTATTAGCAACATGAACGCATGTCCATGAATACATAGGTTCCTTCACAGAGCCAGGTAAGAGTGATGGAGTATCTCACCAGAGTGATTTGTGAGTGTGCGGCTCTGGCCATCTTCAGTGGGTGTGATGAGGTCCCAGATGAAACTCTTGATATTCTCATCGCCACGGTAGTGCAGCAGGCAGTAGGCCAGCAGTGCACGGCAGATGGTCTCAACATCCCGTTCCCGCAAAGGACGTTTGAAGCGGCCATGAGAGAGAATGTCTTTCCAGCGGCCCCAACTAAACAGTTAAGGGTAGAGGTTGAGGAAGGGAAGAAAGAGAGACACATAAGGATTAGAGAACCAAGAAGGTAAAGACATATCAGGTAAGATACTGGGAGAGCACATACCTTATTACTGTAGATAATAGTATCACTGACTTTACTTCAAGACATATAAGATTCAGCTGGTTCTTAGTTTGACAATATTGTGGCAATTATGGAAGAAAATGATCTGTTTCACAGTGAATCATGTTAAAATTCAATACAGCAGCAGCCTCCTAGGGGCAAACATGGGAGAAGACCATGATGGCCGTCTCAAGTGCGTTTTCATATTAACTCACTCTCCATTTGTGTGCTACAAGGGTTTGCTTCTAACAGATCTGCCCTTGCCGAATAGAAATACTGTAATTTACCATGAGACCATCAAAGATATCAAACACATTGGTCAAATCTTTAGACGGTCATCACCGCAAAACAAATCCATGGTTTCTACACTATGCACAATCCATAGCATAGCACAGCAACACTGGAACATGCTAAAAGAACCTGACTGAGCAGCCAATGTGAAGAATTCACTGCAACCAAGCAGCTCAACTACTAGTAAAGGCATGTGGTATCCAGCAATGTTTAATACATTCATATTTATCACTCTTCTCAAGTAGCCTATGTGTAAATACACCCACTAAAAGGACTACCATTATTTAAGCCATTAGCATTTAAGGAGCAGCAGCCCTAAGACATCCTGGCTTATCATCTTTGTCTCACTTTGCAATGGTTGAGCTAACTAGGCACACAGTGCAAAACACGCTGGAAATATGACCGCAAGTCCCAAAGTGAGAGAGTCAGAGAGTGAGGTAAAATCAGACTAACACCTCTGCTGAGGGAAATTTGATTTCAAAATTTGATTCTGCCTGATCAGAAGGATTTAGTTTTCTGAAGAAGGATATGCACTGACAATCATGTGCTGAAATCTCTGAAATACCAAAAAAAGCAATGATCAGAAAGGAGGGATATATGTAAAAATTCTGAATACATTCAGAACATCTGAGCTAATGATGCTGCTAACATGATTATCTGATCATTAGTCTGGATATGGAATTTTCATACCAATTCATCTCTAGCTTCAAAACCATTTCATCAACAAAGATTTCTGACACAGCCAGTCAGTTCACTATCAAGCCAACCAGCAACTATTGATGACAATTATTGAGGCATGAAGGTCAACACTGGATGGCTGAGAATGGTGGGAAGAGAGAGCATTTAAAATGGCAGCATTCAAATTAAGGTCAGTGCATTTGAATTTCTCTCCTATTTCTCATTGGGTTAGACAGAGGGAGGGGACAGAGACCCTTCTTCCTATGATGTGCAACATGAGCTGGGGAGGCTTCCCTTCCTCTCCTAGTCACATAGAAGACCAGTCTGAGCCCTGGGGGCTAGGAGACCTAAGAGGAGGTGCTGGCAGGGTGTGTGGATGGGGGACCAAATCACAGGCCTCCTCATCTCATTCCCTGGTCCTACATGCTGTTTGCTCTCCCTAAACCCATTCAATGAGACACTGTCCCTCAGACTTGACGGATCCAATTTGCCATTTAGCCTAAGGGTCTAGACATGCCTGGAAAAAAATAAATAAAAGAGAAACAAGGGCCTGGTCAGACATGGTGCAGGGGCCTGGCACTTAATTAAATGTGTGCATTGGATAGCTGCATGTCTGCTGCTGCCCTAGGGACAGGCAGGCTTTGACAATGTCGGCCACAGCGCTGGCGGGTGGCTGGAGAGACCAGGGCCTTCATGTGTGGAATAAATGGAGCAGCCATGGAGAAGTGGGGACGATGGGAGACTGAAGTAGAATCAGAAAACAACATTTGCCTTACGACTAAGAAGTAACATCCTCAAAACACATACTCATTCCCCTCAGGAGAAATACTTGAGCATTTCACATCTCATGAAGTGAAGGCTGCTTGAGGTTTAGCTGCTCACCCATAGACAAGCAAGTTCTTCTCCACTCTAAAGCACTCGCTTCGTGAATAGCCCTGAGCCCGGTCCTGTGGTCTTCTGGCTTTGGCCACTGGCTTGTCCTCAGAGTCACTCTCCAGCTCAGAGTACTCCATTAGCTCATCTTCTTTCATGGAGCTGTAATGGCGGGTCTGCTTTCGCACTCGGGGAGTGTCAATCACCAAGTTGTTCTGCAAAAAGACCGCAACACAGTTATAACCATTTTCCAAGTAACCCAGCTTTGCATTGACACTGCATCTACAAATCTCAAAAAACTTGAAAGGAAAATATTTATGCTTCAGTATATGGCACAGCTGAATATATTAACAAACACGAGGGCATGAGCTAAATGGTCCAAATGATCAAAATAAGACTACCAAGTAGGGCTGAAAGATAAATTGTTAAAAAAAAAAAAAAAACGCAATCTCAATTCCCACCTACATACAATCTCATCTATCAATGACAACATTTGGTTTTTCTGTATTTGACATGCTGCATCACAAATAAACACTCATTACTTTGTCCTCTGAGGAGTTTCTCAAGCACACGCAAGCACTGGAGCATTTGCTTTCTACTACAACCAATGACAATGTTGACTTTTCTGTCGCATTGTTTAGTGTTGCAGCAAACCAGCACTTTGAGAGCTTTCGAAACAGTGCAGTGATGAGCGAGTGCTTGACGGATTTAGGAAAACTATGCTCAGGAGAAAAATAGACTGCAACATGAAAGGTAAAATCCAGGTGACAGTGAATACAATCAGCCAACTGCCCTAAATGAACCAGTTCTCTGAATGCATGTAAATTAACTGCGCGTCTTTTGAAGCAGAGGCCGCAAACAGCAGCGATTGGACAGACTTTACCACCCAGTCATCTACAACGGTCACATATGACGATATGTACCCTCCAACCCAATGGCACGTGTTTTTAATGCATTCTTTCATTCTTTTCGAAAAGTTACATCCGTGATGGTGGATGACGCGATAAGCGAGCAGGTTCTGGCTCTCTATCCAACTGACAAATGTCGAATTTAATAGACAGACCTGGTTTGCAAAATAGCAATCATGACTCATAATTACCTGTAGTCTCAACCTAACGTAGTCTCTAGGCTTACATATTGTCTAGCTTTGCTGTCCAGTGTGCTTCTTCAGGCATAGACATGTTTTCCAAAGAACCACATAAAAGATGTCCAAGAAAATAAAACAGAACAAATAGAAATACCATAATGACTACATAGGGACTTAGTGTACAACACATTTCTGTGGGGTCTCTTTTGAACATTCTTCACCTCATCGGAGGCCACAATGTAGCCTATCGCTCACCCAATTTATCCTCACAAATAACACAAATCCCTGGTTAGTGGTTACGCTACCTTTATGCTGTTCTGCACGACTTTTACATTTTACAGCTTTTAGGGCAAAAAAAGCCAGGCCTAAACTCAAATACTACACTCGAATGGCCAAGGAAATTGAGATTCTTCCAGAATTGCGCAGCTCTACTGCCAAGCCTCAAGGAGTATTCACGCTGAAGTGACGCTCAAGAAACACTAATAATTTGGCTCTATTAGTAGATTCACACAGGATTGCATCAGTGGTAGTCGACCTGGATTCTCCAGCAAGGTGGGAGTCAGTGCTGATAATGCATGAGCGTAGCATTCAGCGACTTTTCCCTCCCCTCTACCAGTCTAACAAGCCAAACATAACCAGTTGCTTCTTCTGTGAGGCAGGAAGGCTGCAGAAGATTAACACTCAGCCAAACTACATTTCCTATAGGGCATTATCCCTCCTGCAGTGGGGCACCTTTATTTAATTGTGTCTAAGCACTATGCTCACCCTTCCATTAATCACATCCAGGTCTAGCTCCGCTTTCTTTGCCCATTTCTGCCAGAAATCTGGGTCCTCCAGAGAAATATCAGTCCTGTTTCCAGAGGACACAAAGCTGGCCTGGAGACAGACAAAACAGTCAAATTAGATGAAAGCATAGAATTTGGTACATCAGATTGTATGTAAATCCTGTGACTGTTAAAGAATCTGTTAAGTAAGGATGTACCTTAGCAAAAGTGGAACCTTTGCCTTCTGATTCGATAGTAATGGTCTGTGTGCGTCTTTGCAAAATTTGGTCAATGTCTTCTTCACAGAATTTGGAGCCTTCGTCCTCTTCATCCATGAGTGCTCCATAAGCTCCCTTACGTAGGAGATCTTCAATTTCCTTCTTGGAAAGTTGTTGAACCTGAAATGTACATGGTGGTTATTTATTTGTTAACCTTTTGTTCAAAATATGTATCTGGACAAATACAGCCTCTACGATGTAACAACTGAAGTGGATTTGTACCCCATTAGCAGCATTCTCCCTGCCACTCATTGACTGGAGCACAGCTTTGTCCAGACCCAACTTCAAGCTGGCTTTATCAAACATCTCCCTCTCATAAGAATTCCTGGTGATAAGGCGATAGATCTTCACAGCCTTGCTCTGTCCTATTCTGTGGCATCTAGCTTGAGCCTGGAGAAACAAAGATATAAAAAAAATTAAATGTATCCTGCCACAAACTGCTGCAGCTCAGGTGAATATAGATATACATTAAGAATTATTGTGCAAAGAAATAACAAAACATTTTGGTTAGAATGTCAAATGACCAAAAATCATAGATGTTTTGCTTTCGTGAGGAAATATGCTCACTTGAAGGTCATTTTGGGGGTTCCAGTCTGAGTCAAATATAATGCAGGTGTCTGCAGCAGTCAAGTTGATACCAAGGCCTCCTGCCCGGGTGCACAGCAAAAAGACAAAGCGGTCTGAGTCAGGCCGGGAAAAGCGGTCAATAGCTGCCTGGCGAAGGTTCCCCCTCACTCTACCATCAATCCGCTCATATGGGTACCTACAAGAACAGCATACCATAGTTATTACTTTAAACATCACTTTAGTTCAAAGGGATATCCATTGCTTTCTACTTTATTCACAGATGGCCAAGAGACAATAGCATACCTTCTCTGGATGAGGTAGTCCTCTAAAATGTCCAGACAACGCACCATCTGAGAGAAGATGAGCACACGATGACCACCAGCCTTTAGCTTGGGCAGCAGCTTATCAATAAGCACCAGTTTGCCTGCTGCTTGAATCATAGCTTGGAGTTGGAAATCTGGTTGTTCAGTGGAATGACTTTCTCTGAATTCTTCCAGAATCTTCTCTTCAGCACCTAAACACCAAATGATTTCATCAAGTCAAAACATGGGCAAAAAATGTAGACATGTACCTTTACGAATTTGAACTGTTTTTGAAAAAACACAAACATTTGTAAAGCCCTAAAACAGCGTCTGGTTGACAATGGACTACCTACCATTGACGAGGTAGGGATGGTTGCAGCATTTCCTCAGTTCCATCATTGTGTTCAGCAGGTTAGGTACACTGGATCCACCACCACCTCCTCCTCCTCCTCCTCCCCCTCCGCCTTTTGACAAGAAGGCAAAGTTTTTCTCCAGGATTGCACGGTAGTACTTCTTCTGCACATTAGTGAGCTCCACCTCAATGATGGTCTCTTCCTTGGGAGCCAGGTTCTTCTCCACATCCTCCTTTAGACGCCGAAGCATCATGGGTTTCAGGATACCCTGCAGCTTCTGGACCTGTTTGGGGTGAAGAGGAGTCACCACAGACCACCACCTACAATTTTGCTATCATCACTCGAGTACATGCATTTCTAAGTTAATGATTTAACTGGAGTATCTAAGGAATCTGATCTGAGTATACATGCATAGGAAGAAAATCTAATTACTGACCAGTGCATTTGACTCCGCGACAGTAGGTGACTATATAATCGTGTTTGCGTTTCTACCAGCCTCACGCTACAGGCCAAGAGCAAAAAATTCCCTTTTGTGGCTAAGATGCTAAACCACTTCTAACATAAGTTCAAAGACTATGCAGATACTTGATGGAAATATGAGTGAGGAGATGGCCAACACTGCAGCACTGTAGGTACATTTCCTATATTTCCATACTTTACTTTTGTTTGTTTTGCAGGTGAGACACACGCTGTACGTGCAGAAAAGGCCAGAGCCCGTTTACAGACCTCCATGTCTGTCTTTCAAATGGGAGGCCTGTCTGCATGTCTGCCTGCCTGATTGCCTGCCTGCCTCGAGAAATGTGATTCCAATCGCATTATCTGGGTGTCTTAGCTCATGTAGGCTGGTTTAGTTCAATTTCAGCCTGACATAGGAGTATTTTAACCGGACTAAGGCAATATTATCAATAATCTCTTAGTACATGTATAGTACTGACTAGCAGTCATTAAGCTATTTAGTTTTGGCAAATACATAAAAAAATGTATTGTCCTCTTAAGTTAGCTCATTTAGTTCCCACACCAATATAAACAAGATCTACACAAGCACTGGATTAATGTAATAAAAGATTAAAAACATATTGTGATACATTTCCTAATCCATATTTTACAACCCTAGTCAAGGATCCATCAGAATCACAATACCTGTTCCTCTGTTTTCAAATCCCCAAATTCCTGCATGAAAGTGGTCTCTGAGGGAAAGCGATCTGGTTCAAGAAAGTTCAGGAGACTGAAAAGTTCCTCTACAGTGTTCTGCAAGGGAGTCCCCGTCAGCAGGACTTTGTGTTCCTGTCAGCAGATGGGCAGAGGGACACAAACCATTAGTTACTCTAAACTGGAACTGGGTGGAATGGCTATTGCTTTGAACACTATAGCTGTCGTATGTACATCTTTAGCAGTTAAACATATTGGCCAGTATGAGTGTTAGATGGACTGTTTTCTTGGAAGTAGAAGGGGCTATTTACCATGTCCATCATCTTCAGGCCTTCCAGCAGCTTACAGTTCCGGTTTTTGAGGCGATGGGCCTCGTCAATGATGACACAGCGCCATGGTACACTGCGCAGCTCTGGGCAATCAGTCAGGATCATCTCAAATGTAGTGATGATGGCATGGAATTTGTAGGCTCCCTTAATCGCCTTGCCCTGTGGGAATAGAGACAAATCAAACTGAGAATTCAAAACACCTATAATATATACATTTTGGTGATGCCAGTGGAACTTGACACAAACGGAAATAATCCATGACTGAAAGGCTGCAGGAGCACTGTGTTAAAGCAATAGCAAACGCCACTATCAACACATCACACAGTTCGGACAACTTCATTATATCTTGTTTGATACCTCTCCAAGACAGCATTAGGATTTACCTGTGCATCTCTGTAGTTCATTTCAAAGGTCTGGATGGTCCTCCGGCTGGCTTGACTGCCATGGTAAACCACTACGTTCAACTCAGTCCATGTACGGAATTCTCTCTCCCAGTTTGGAATGGTTGAGAGTGGCGCAATGACCAGGAATGGCCCATGGATTTTCTTCAGGAAGATCTCATACAGGAATGTGATGGACTGAATGGTTTTTCCAAGACCCATTTCATCCGCAAGAATACAGTTTCGTCTGTAAAGGGGAAAAAAAAAAAAATTAATAAAAACACACACACACACATACATACATATGTACACACACACACACACACACACACACACACACACACACACAATGTTATGGCAAATGTAAAGGGGGAGGGCATGTCTCATGTGATGGATACATTACCAAGGGTACTGTGATTGTAAATGAGAAAGAACTGCTGCTGGATGGTAAGCTAATTGCATACATACGTGTTGTACCAGTTGAAGAGTAGCCAGTTCACTCCCTCCAGCTGGTATTCCCTGAGCGTGTTGCTGTTTTTATATTCCCTGGAACTCTCGGATTTCTGCCAGTTGCTGGCAGGAGGTCGCTCCTGTTTCCAATAAAATAATTCCTGTTAGTGGCTTTCTGGGCTACCACAGGAATGTGGCCGGGTCTGCCCCTCCTCAGCTTTCTCTTTTAAAAGGAGAAAATACAGTGAAGGAAAGAGCTAAATGTAAAACGCCTCATCCCTCCTCCTGCCCTTACCACACGTTTGAGCTCTGGTTCCCGTGCCATCACTTGTTCAAACTCCTCAATCTTGCTCTGGTCGATGTCTGCCTTCAGTTCCCACGTGCTGTCCTCGTAGGGAAGGGAGCACCATTTCACCAGATATAGTGTCACAGGCTACAACAGAGGGCCATCATGTTTAAATATTGCTGGATTTGTTAAATGCATCATACCTGGTACAAGTTGAGTTACAGGATAAACTTCATAACCACTGCACCAACATCTTGGGTCAAATGGTTTTGACAACAGCAGTAATTTGACAGTTGGTCCAACTTTACTTTCACAATGCTGTCGTCAGGGAACAGAGCTTACCTCTCCATTCTCATCAGTCGATTCAGACACATCTAATACCCTATCCACCTCAACATAATCTGGGTTGAAGGGTTCATCATCCATCTGTAACAAGAGAACATTTCTATTGGGCAAGACAGCACATCAACAGGGTGGAGGGCATGGTGTGGCAATAATGGCGTATATGGTATATATACGGTTATCAATCTAGCGTTTTAAGCCTGACTTGTAAGCAGTACGACGATGACACTTATGATGCTGCAACTGACTCATGATTGGTGTGTTTAAAATTAGACAACATTTACATTGTTGACATGGATGGCAGTACTCACCTCACTAATAAAGTTATTGAGGGCCTGCTTGGCCTTAAACCTCTTAACTTTCTGGTGAATCCTTTTGTCTTTCTCAAGTTCCTGTATATCTGCCCAACGACAGTGCAAATACGAGCTGCAAGCACATGGAAGTGAAGTAAGAATAACTTCAATGTGCAAATAATCACATGCAAGTAATTGACCACAGTATCACAGACATTAAGAAGCTTTTATCATTTAAACACACACACACACATAAATTGGTTACCAATGACAAAAATGGCGCCTAAAATTAAAATGATGAGAAAGACATTCAAAAACATCTAGCTCCCAGTTCTTTATCAAAAACTCAAAAGACTTCATTTACTCCTGTAAATAATTTCAATGTCAGGGAGAGGAAATCCATAAATTGACTTTCATCTTACGTCTGGCAATCTGCAATCTGCGACCTTAACTAGCATGTTTGATACCTAGCTCATTAACTAGCCATCATTACATGATCTTTACAGTGGGGGTCAGTGAGAAATCACCGCTTTTGAAACAAGCAGTAAAATGTGCTATTCCAAGCTTCCAAGAGCAGTAGATTTTAGGCTTAATTCACACTGACAGTGTATACAAAAGCAGTGTTACAGTTATTACTTACAAACTTTTGAATTTGACATAAAACTCCTCCACTTCCACTTCTCCAGCTTTCGACTGAAAAGAGGGAAAAGAAAAATTGCTGGTATAGTAACTTCAGACATCCAGATGCTTAAGAAAGAATGGATATTCATAGCAACATACGATTACATCAAGACTACAGTAGTTTGCGTTGGGCCTTTCTCTTTCAGTACAGGGTGTGTTGACAGCAGTAAGAGCCCAGGCTGAGTCATGAATCACATCAGCTCCTGCACCACACACGGCCCCATTCACAAGCGAGCTGACCCGCCGCTGGCTTCCTGCCAAAACCACAGTACTACAGCAGACGCCAAATCTACCATTTCCTCGGGCGGGAGCCCAGTCACAGCTGTGCTACTGAGAGTGAGAAAGAAAGCCTGCTCGTGCAGCTGAATATTAGTTTAGGCCCTTTATGTGGGGTTCTGTTTTAAAGCACTTTTTCATCCTCATTTCTGGCCTCAAGAGGAGTAGTAGAGTATATTCCAGAGCTGCTGCTACTGCAGGGTCTAACAAGACTCACAGCTCTTTCTCCTAACACCACTCCAGATTAACAAATTTGACTTATTTTGTCTGGACCACATGCTTGTTCACTCACCTCTTTCTTGACAACACGCATTCCCATGATCTTCTCAACAACAGGCCCCTCTGCTTCAGCTACCTCCTGAAAAAAAAAAAAAAAGAAAACAAGTACAAATAAACAATAAAACCAAACCCAAACAAATAAAGATCAATGACTAGTACAAAATGAAGATATAATTAAGGATCAGCAAGAACAATTTTTGCTGCAGACCTGCTGTTCAGAGGCATTAGAGGGGGACTTGGGACCATTGGAGTTGTCACCATCATCGTCGTCATCAGAGATCTTGAACTCAAGGTCCTCTGTATACCTTTTTCTCTTTATCTGGCGACTGGATCGTCTCTTCTGCAACCAAATTTAGTACATCAACCTTGACTCTCAACTCAGCAGCAACACAGCATGCAGAACAACACTACCTCAAGGTACATCCATAACTACTCTGCAGGTTGAACATTCTAGAGAGGGGCTGTGCAGTCAGGGCATCGGAAGAGAGATGGGACATGGACTAATCTATCGGAAAAATGGACAACCCCCTGTACTAGCACTAAATGTTGTGCTTTATCAGAGTTGAATTTAAATGTATTCTAGGTGAACTGGGTGGGGGTTGTTAGTTACATTCAAACTAAGGAGAAATGTTGAACATACGCTCATGGTTCTTCCTGCCAATTTTTTTTAACCTTCATGAAAAAAGTTTCTTTCAAATATAGATACAGACAGACAGATAGATAGATATAGATAGAGATACTACTATACTCATTCCTCCCTTCCCATTACATGTTCAATTTACATTACAGTGAACGAATTACAAAGGCAATTACGACTGAATTATGAGACATTAACCAACACATTCTTAAGGGCACAAGATAGGGTTTCATTGCCACAGACATATCCCTGTACTGCAGGAAGTCATGCTTTTATACTGCAGGAACTCCTAGAACACCACTTAAACATAACACTATACTGTCAACACATTTCTTTGCAGATTTTAGTATTTCACCGCTAAAGGAGAAAACGGTTACCTGAACACCATCGTCCTCATCCTCCTCCTCCTCCGGAGAGGGAGGTGGGGTCTTCTCCACGTCCGAGGTGACAGATGGCTCCCTCTTCCGCTTGGCCTCCTTCTTATTGGTCAAACCACTGTCAGAATCGGACTTCTTCGTGCTGTAAGTGTGCATGTTTTGAGAGGGAAATGGAAAAAGAAATTTACACTTTACACATTTATTGTAACCTTCACTGATCACTGATCAACAAAGGACAGTAAGCAGTATTTCTTAGACCAATGCCACGCTTTGTCAATTATAGCTGAAGACAGCTCACAACCAATGAAATAAAAAGCAAAGCTAACTACATATATCACAACCTTGGGCATATAATGGGGGAATAGTTATAGGTATGTGCATGAATGTACGTGTGTGTGTGTGTGTACATGTAAATAAAGGACAGGCATGAAGGAGCTTGAGAAGTCAGGCCAGATTAGACTCCTCTTCCAGTGCAGTTTGGATCCTGTTCTCATGCTGCCACAGTTTACACAATGCCCTGAAGGCTGTGGTGCTAGCTCGCTCTAGGGGCCCCCTCGCCTTTCATTCGCACGCCAAGAGCAATCAAATCGCCCTGGTAACTGGCGCTCACGTGACCTGCACCTGTTCCTCTGGCTGGACGCCACTGGCTAAAGCCATCTGCTTGCTTCTGTCAGTTACTCTCTCTCTCTCGCTCTCTCTCTACCTCTTATGCTCCAGAACCTCTACTCAAAACACCTGCACTGCCTCACTGTCTATGGATTTTAGACTGTCAATCCTTCAGCAAAAGGAGCCACAAAAAGTGAGGGGAAAAGAAAAAAAAAAATGACAAAGGACAAGGGAAAGGGAGAAGGGCTAGGGGGAGGAGCTGGAAGAGTGCTGATGGGCTGCTGGGAGAGAGGAGGAGGGAGGAGGATGACAGAGCCGTGCTCTTCCATGGCTGACCTTTCTGAAGCACAGAGGGCAGGGCTTTGGTTCAGAGACGCCACACACACACACACACACCCCAACGCACGCACGCGCACACACACATGACACGACACAACACACCATCTCTCCTTCTCAAAGGCCAAGCTTCTTTAGAGTAGCCTCTGTTGAAATACCACCCCTCCCCCATGTGTACGATGAAAGAGTGAGCAGAAGAGGGAGAAAATGGAGGGGGGTTTGGAGTGGCACTGAGTAAAGGGAGAAAATGCTTTGGGTAGATTATTCTTCCGCTCCCTCAGCCTGTGTTTGAGTAGGGGAAGTTCACAGGGCTGGGTGGGTGTAATTGGCGTTAGCGGGGCAGGGAGACCCGCTGCTCCAGCTCCATGAGACTCAGTGGCCAAGAGGGGGGTTAATGGGACACCTGCCTTCATCAACAAGATGACTCATCTTCCACTGGCTCCCCCACCCCCCACTGAGTGTTCTCTCGCAGCCAAATAGCAGATGCTCACACACACGCCTGTTTCCCTCAACAATATACATTATGCCATGATGCACACACGGAAGTGCAAATTTCACAAACAAGCTGTTGTACAGGCCTTCACAACAGCTCATGTGCACCTCAATTTACATGTCTGTGTACAACTCCAATAAATCTACATTGAAAATGAAAAGGTCAAACCGAAAAGGTGAAAAGCACAAGGTTTCTTTGTAGCCTATGTGGTACCAATGCTCTGATTCTTCTTACTACGGACAGTATGAAATACAGTGATATGACTCCTTTAAATCCATTTGTACAAAAGTAGGAAAGCTGTTGATGGAATTGATAAAGGGAAAAAAGAAACACAAAGAAAAGGAAAGAATTACTTAGGTCAAAAAGACAAGCAACTAAGGGTAAAGCTTAATTTAGGTTGTCCAATTCCATCAACACACAGATACGCTAAGCCCCTCTGTGACATCACAAACCCTCTCCAACATGCTCTCGGACAGATAAATGCAAACCAGCGCGGCTGCGCTGCACTTCACCACACCACCATGCCCGGGAACGGAAAAAATCTAGCATTTGGCTCGCAAAATTTACACGTCATTCGATAAAGACACTTCACCTTGCTTTTTGCACTAAAATGTTCTTCTGAGTCAAAGATCACTGCTGATAGAGATAAATAGCCTGCCGTGCATTTTCCTCTCAATAGCACCCATCACAGAAAAAAAGCTTAATGTGTCAGAGAAGAGGTCCTGCAACAGCAATCAATCACAACACAGTTTCTAATGGACACAGGCTCAGAGCCATGGGGAGTCATGGGCATGGGCCCCTGTGGCAAGTCACCATGCCCCCCCATCCTCCACCCCACACACACACCCCTACCACAGGACATGATCAGTATTATATTGTCAGATGTAGCCTTACCTTTATGCATAAAGAAAGTGAAATGACATAAGTAGACTAGCCTAGTTCACATTTGGCCTCAAATTAACTGAGCCTAATTATTTAAATCCTTTATAGTTTAAATAACAATTTTGCCTTAACAAATTCAATTAAGATCACTGAGATTTCAACTTGTAATAATGACCAAGCAAATCCAAAGCCAGTTTCCGATGCTTGTTAAACCGTGGAAAGCATGACAAACTGTTCCAAATTCAATTCTCCATCAGTCCTTGAGTTGGAGAAATAAATTTTGTTGTTCAAACTGAAATTAAATCCAAAATGAAGGCAAAATTTCTAGGGAAAAAAGGTCTGACGTGAATGGCTTTATCTGCAAGCGGGGGTGGACGCATCCGGGGCAGCGGCACTGAAGGCTGAATGTTGAAGATTTTTTTTTTGCCATAAAAAATACGATTTCAACATGGTTTGTGCTGATAACATCTCGTGAGACGAAAACACAGACCATTCTGTTGAAGGCATAAAATGTGTGCGGTTCACCTTGAAAATCATTATGATTAAGCTTGCAGGTGACAACTGTGATTGGCCTCATCATTTCTTAATTTTTCTTCGGGATGAATAAAGTATCTCTATCTATTAGCAGCAACAAGCCCACTATGGTGCCACAACACCAAAGTCAGACGCTTCCAGTTCCTGGGTGTAAACATCACCAACTCCCCCTCAGTCTGATCTCAGCTGGGATCCTCAAGGGAGCTTTTTCCTGAGGAGGCTAAAGAGCTTTGGGGAGGGAAAAAAACACTGCTGCAATATTGAGACTTGGCTGCATCTGGAGGCATCATAGTGTGGGTAAGAAACCTTTCTGCCCAGGATCAAACTCCTATCGAGAAGAGTAAGGACAAAATCTAATCGCACTTTTTGTGATTGTGACCGTGCTTAGAAAACTATAGCCTACTACAATAATTTTGTTTGCTGCAAGTAAATAACACACCACAATAACCGCAATAGGTTTAAGTGAGATGTACACATTCAGCATTGAGACCTTGCTTTAAAAATGTAGCCTACCAGACAACGTAGGTTGTTAGTCGTACCATGCCGACAAGAACCGTTATGAAAACGTGCAGTGGAAAAGGGCCATAAAACCACAGAAGCTAACCTGCTCCAGCTCCACACCATCTACTCCAGCAACTGTCGGAGATTGTCAGATTGTTTGCATACCTGTAAGCACTCTATGCTTGCACGCATATGATGTATGTATGATCAGTATGTCAGAATGAGATATGCACACTGTTGAACAATCTTGCAGTGCCCAATATCTATTTATTGTCAACCTTCCATGTCATCAACTAGAAAGTATATGCAAAGTATATACCACAATAAAACTGAACTGAACTCTTGTCCTGCACCAGCACACCCTAAACTAAAAATAAGCTACTATGTCAACCAGATCAATTTATTTTTTCTTTGCATTTATATCTACATGAGACTGAATACCTGCAAATGTACTGCAATCTGACATGAGACTGGTTTATCAAAAGAATATGGAACACCCAAGTGTTATGGTGCTATTTTTTTCTGTAGTCCCAAATCCCATGTCAAAATTTTGGCAGGATTAAGACAGACCAAAAAAAATACTATATGAAGAGTTCCGGGACACCTGCTAAATGTACAAAGCACAGCTGCAAGTATGCCACGGTATGATGGCTAATGATTTTCTGTTTGTCATTAAGTACATACAGTATCTACATACAAGGAAATAGATAATCCAAATCCAAATCAACAAATACCAGACGCAGCCAAAAATTTGCAGTATTAAAACACAGACTGTCAATGTGTGCACGATTGCTGATCATGCAAACGGCAAGGTGAGCAACCCCAGGCTTGCAAACTCATTCACTAAATAATTAGTTACTTAAGTCAGTGAGGGCTCAGGGCTCAGGGCTAAGTTCGCAGGGAGGACATTGAAACTCAGCCAGTGTTTGTGAGGAAGCTTAGAAGTTGTGACTTTTGTCTTGCTAGTGCACACCCATAGGTATGGTGCATATACTGGCAAGGTCAAAAGACTGCTGATGGAAAAAGAAAGAATAAAGGAAAGACCACCCAAGCTCAACCAGTACTCAACAGAATCTGTGCAAAAAAATAACCACATGCTGACTGTTCAGTACAAAACATGAAAATCACTATAAGAGTACTAGTGAAGCCAGCCAGTCATCATTAACAACAGTGAGTCTAGGAGTGATCTGGTGTGGCCTGATTTATAAAGCAGCATTGTGACTGTGCTGCCAGTAGCTGCCATTTTGAGTTGCTTGATCCTATCCCCAACACACAAACCCTCATCCCTGCCCCCTCCCCCTCCAATGACCCAGAGCTCTAAGCACTGCAGATGCAACACCCAGAGCTATGGTCCTGCCCTCTTCCGCTGGGAAAGGAGAGCAGGATAGATCAGGTGAAGAATTTGAGTGAGCGAAAAAGCAAGAGTGTCTGTGTGTTGGGGTTGATGCATTCCTTAGGTAGATCGAGTTACCTAAGCAAAAAAATTGAGGGAGGAAAAAGGAGGAGGGGGAAAAAAAACAAACAAAAAAAAACAAACAAACAACAACAACAAAAAAAAAACAACACAGAGCCAAGGCCTACAGTGAACTCATCACTTTATGTTTCTTAATCTCTAGAAAAACTAAAACATGTTTATATGGTAAGATAACGCCGAATCACAATCTCATGCATTTCTTGGGAAATTAATGACTGAACAGCCCTGACAAAAATATTAAGCACATGGCTACAACACTGCTTGTTTAGAAGTGTGCTCAAGAACCACATAGTGCTGTAGAGAACAATGGTCAGACTAGAAGTAATATACCATCAAACATAGCTCAAGCTAAATGAAGCGCAAAAACACATGACCACGAGGGCCTCCACCATATACACAATAGATGCTCAATCCATGGCAAGGTTGATCAGGAAATATTTCTGTGACTGTGTTGAGTCCGAGGTACAGTAAATGTGGAGACCAGAGAGAGTTAAACGAATGGTAGTTTAGTATGCATCAAAGCCACCCAACTTGGTGTGTCATTGCATTCACAATGGTCTAGAATAGTTTTTTTGTGAATGAGGCCTCACAAATTCCTGATCAACAGTGTCAGTCTCAACGTTCTCCAACTTTCGCCTATTCTGAAAAAATTCTACTCTCATCGACAACAACATTTGTAGATGAGAAAAGGTTCAGAGAAAAGTGAAGACTCCAGAAAGCTCCAATTGAAATTTATGTCATTTAAGAGTTAGCCTATGTTTCAAGCCCTTAAGGTCCTTCCTTAGACTTGTTTTTTTTAACTAGATGGAAAAAAGTGCCATCCTTTTCCTTCATATACAGACAAACTGCTTTTGGGGGCTGCAATCCGTCTTGTGGTTAAGTATGCATTCTTTTTTGTGGAGAGGAAGGCAACAACGTAGGGACCATATAAATTGAGTTAAAGCACTCTCTATTGACAGTTTAGCTCAGGCACATAACTGAAAATTGATAGTAGTATGAAGTAGCATGAAGTATTCTGTTTGCTACAATCTACTTAACCCCTCAGTCAGATTAGCTGCACGTACAGGCTGCACTTGTCACCGAGGAGGCGTTGCTGGCTCATAAACAAAGCTGAGATTCATCGGTGGTTAGTTGCTAACTTGCTAACGCAAGTAGGTGGCATGTAGCTACATCATGTGTCACCACCAATGTATTCAGATTTATAAATTAACATCTCATCTCGTTAAACTAAAAAGTTTATTACTATTTTGTATAACACAGAAATGGTGGTTGTTGTGCTCATTCCACAATTTTTTATTTTTCGATCAAACTGTCTCAAAGTAGCACTGCACATGCCTTTACTTGCATTGGCTGTTGCCGAGTCACATCACTCAGCAATTGAATAGAATAGACTTTTCTTCCATTTTGGACCAGTCCTCTCGGCGACCTGTCTCTTATCACTGTAAAATGCTCTCTCATTGAAAATGAATGGAAGTTTGACGCTTTGTAGTGACTGAGGGGTAAACCTACAAAACTAGAGGTTTTACATGGAATGTTCTAGTTTGGTTAATCACGAAATGTCATCACACATTATAGGCTAGTTCAGTGGAGGGCTTGTTATGCACATCCTGCTGATAGCCAAAGTGCCTCTTTATAAAAAAATCAAGCAAATAATTGCTTATTGCAGTCCTTAGCCACGTTTTTAAGGTTTGTAATGTAAATGTTTTTACACCTACAAAATTCAGCTTTGTTTGCCTGAAACACTTTAAGGTTGGAACTCATATGCTTCAAATGGGACATGTCCAACATCTCACTTATCTGCAATGCAGCATATGGATCAAGCTGTTTAAATCCACTGGGTTAAAGAACCACTGAACTAAAGAACCACTTTCACACTGAACTTTTTTTGCATTGGAATAAATTGGAAAACGCTGCTCTGTCTTTCAACAAGGTTCTGCCTTCTTTGTCATTCTCAGTAGAATGCGTTCGATTAGGCTACCAACACCAACAAATCAAGTTTATGTCATACAGTGGGTTGGGGTTGAGAATGATCGTTCCCTGCCCGCGGAATGGGAATCCCGCAGGCGCTGGATTTGTATTTACAACTGCAACCGCAATGGGGCAACATAAGACCGCCCTAATAATATGCGGATTCGGGTGACGGCGGAAAAACACGAAAGACAACGAAGGTTGAATGCAAACTGGAAAGCACAGCTTGACGTTCTCTGAGCGCATGCTACAGATGTGGGAAGTTAGAAGATAACTTTGTTGGTCGTTAGATGCGTCACATTTCCCCTTTGGAAAGAAACAGTGACGTTCCAGATGAATATTATTGTTGTACATGTGATAGTCATTAGTTGCAAGCTTGATCTCATTTCTCACCTCTCAATTCATTCACGGCTTTCCAGAGCGTATTTCATGTAACGTTAGCAGCCAGAGCACAGCGACTTAACACAGTCCATGTAGTGAGTGAGCAAGTCGTTCAGTGGGCTACTGTAATAAAGACGGAATTTCTTTCAAAAGTGTATTTAATAGGCCTACCGTTTAACATTTTTCGTCGTGCAGCCAAAATTATCACGGAACTGCAACAAAGACGAAGCCTAACCTAATCTTGTTTATTCAAAATAAATAACATGATAGGCTGTTAGCAGAATTATCTGCGGCGGAATAAAAGTTCTGGAGACAATGTCTTCTTTGGCCGTTTACCGGCGTAGTTTATTATCAACATGAACCCTTATCATACATTTACTCTCTATCCGAGTCAAAAAGCAAAAATTGACGTGACGTCACGCAGAACACATACATGGCGCAACAACGTCACCTTTTGGCAGTGAACAAGTACAGTTACATGCAATCATATATGTCAACACTCCCACTTATGAATGTCTTGTAAACTGTACAATCTTAACATAACCAAATAAACAAATAAAAAAAAGAGAAATATGGCAGTCAAATGTCAAATTTTTACGCACCACCAAACATCACCTTTGCAAATTTAATTTGCTTGACTTTGGACACAGGCTTGGTCATCGCATCTGCAACCATTTCATCTGTGGGACAATAAACAAGTGTCATCTTCCCTTCCCTTATGGTGGACCTAATGAAGTGGTATTTGATGTCCACATGCTTACATCTTTGCCTACACACAGGGTTTCTAACAAGTGCAATGGTCCCCTGGTTGTCCTCATAAACAACAGTTTTCCTGTACTCACTGGCATAGTTGCTCCAAATACATGCACTCCTGTATTGTTAGAGCTAGAGCATTCGGCTTCGCATGTGGACAGTGCCACCGTGGGTTGCTTCTTGGTTTTCCATGAGACCAATGGGCTGTCTTTACTCATGCTCACACAATAGCCACTCGTACTACGCCTGTCACTGGCGTCTGACCCCCAATCTGCGTCACTGTATGCCCGGAGGCCTAGTCCCTCGCTACTCTTTCTGAAAAAGAGCTGTTTGTCTGCAGTGCCCCTAAGGTAGCGCAAAACATGTTTCACTGGGACCCAGTGCTCATCTGTGGGGTTAGCGAAATTCTGCGATAGTTTGCTTACCACAAAGCATAGGTCAGGACGTGTACATGTGGCTAAATAGATGAGGCTGCCCACAGCCTCTCTATACTTCTTCACATCAGCCATTTTTGGCGCATCCTCAGAGTAGTCTATTTTCTGGTCACATGGTGTCTCCCTAGTTCTACTAGGGAAGAGGTTTTAACCTGCCTAGGTCCTTCATCTTGAATCTAGTGGAAAGCATGGTCTTCACCTGCTGTAGACTCTTGGTGTCATTGGCCGCAATGATAAGATCATCCACCCAGATAACAACTATCAC
>JAVQKI010441779.1:0-17195 GCA_036025975.1 Nematalosa erebi | reverse complement strand
AGCATTTTCTAATTAGATATTAGAAGTAAGACACATGACAGTGGGGCTTAGCAGTGATACTGATATGTTGAGTGATACTATAAGTTGATATCAACTCACTAGTTGTCCTATCATTATTATTATTATTATTGTTAGTAGTATTATTATTACTATGATTATGATCACCATCCACTGTCCTGGGACTGTTAGTTTGCTCATCTATAAATAGAGTGTCATGCTGGCAGGGCTTTGGGGGCAGCGGTTTGTTCACCTCCTTATTAGCCAATCCTCATAATCTCCCTGCAGTTTCTTGGGTGGTCTGACTCACCCTGAGGTTGATTAAACCACAAGTCAACTCCCTTGCTGACGGCATGGGTCCGTCTTCGGGTGAGCGTGTAGACTACATGTCGAAGCCACTCATTGACTGAATGGCATAATGTCTCTAAACCGTTAATTAGGCTCGCTGTGCATTGGGCTTTTCTCCCTCCCTAAATGGTGTAGGATGTTGATGTGGAAAGTCATTGTTTTTCTGAATGGGCTAATGAGGATGGAAAAACCCAAGGCGGGCCAAAGGTCTTAGCTTGGGTATCATCGTTTCAGTGAGGTTTGGCACGGGTGATGCCGAGTTTGCTGAGACACAAGCATTAGCTTATCAAGGCGCTCCTGTTTCCCGTGGAGACTTTCTGAAGTCTCGCTTTTTTCTTTAACGCCTCCCGTCTGTGCACAAGGTCTGCCTATGTAGTCAGTAACCATGGATGGTTTCAGATGACCTTATTAAGTGCATTGTTGGCCTGGAAATGAAACCGTCTGTGGCTGTCATTCTGATTTGTCATGGTTTGTCAGGCTCTTTTTCTTTCTTCATTCACCCTTGAGATTGAACATCTGCATCAGGCTGTATACCAGTGGCTTTAAAACCTCACCGCTAAGGTCGAGGGAACACCTCCACCTACCTAACAATTCAGTGAAAACGGCTTTAGTTGTTGGTACTGACAGCACCCACAGCTGGTCCTTGGATGGAGTTTTTGTTAGTACTAATTATTGCATTTCTGCCACACATAGCATTACCCCCCTTGTATGTCTGGAATCAAACAGATCCGGGATTACACAGAGATGGCTTTTAATTAAGACGAATTTCAACAAATTTTCTCAGCCAAACGGCATGCACAAGCCACTCTGACAGCAATGGAAATGACAGTGTTGCCTGAATCCAAATCCTTTTTCTGGAAGAGCCTCCATCCAAAAAGGAATATGTGGAAACAAGCGAATTAAAAACAAGTTGCCGGGTTAAATAGACCATGAAATCTGCACAAGGGGAATAGAAATTCTAGCCGTTGCTTTGGTCTTTTATGAAATTATGACAAAAACACGAAGGGACAGGCAGATAAAGCAAAGTGGATTAACGTCTCATAAGAGGAGGTGGATCCATACTAAACGGCAAACGCAATTCAATATCGGCTTTATTGAAAGTAATACAAGAGGAGAGACTGCGGTGATGTTGCATCTTTTTTATTGAGCTAACTCTGCGTTATTCTATATCAGGCTTAGACAATAGCCTTGTGTCATCTCTGTGCTTGTCCTCAAAGGGACAGCATTTTATTGATGTCGGTGACAGTCTGTATCTGCTATCCTGCACCCCTGAAACAGGATTTTGTAATTTTCAGATAACAATGTTACAGTTCTGCAAATATGAGACTATACTAACACAAACCCGAGGTGGGGGGCTCTTTCAACTAGAGCACCTGTTGACCAGTTGGACCCCATCTGTAGAACTGCAGGATGCTTCTTATCGAGAGCTGCCAGTCAAGCCACCACCACCACCACCACCACTACTATTCAATTACAGCGATATGAGAATCGAACAGCTCAGAAATGGGGTCTGAGTGAAAGTGAACGAACAAGGCCCATTATTCTCTCAGCAACGTTTGTGTTTTGGAACCTGTCCAAAGCGGACAGCCTGACCAGCAATGCTGAGAGGCAGGCCGATGATCGATGGCCAGACTTCTGCGTAAGAGCGAGGGCCACATCTGAATGCCATCCAAGGCGTTTATCTAAATCAGGCGGCATTTCCTACCACCTTGCCACCACCCACCTCTGCCAACGGTACAGTCCCTGACCATCACCCCCACCCATTTTGGATGCCCACCTTTCCCTTACATTCCTCTCTGTGACTCAATAAGCACAGCTGCTCGCCCAGGTGCTCCACCATAATTTAAAGCCCAAGTCAGAGGAGGGTGTGTGTGTGTGTGTGTGTGTTTGTTTGTATCCCACTTGTCTACCCATCCCCCTCCACTTCTCCCCAAACACACACCGCTATGCTTGCCCTCAGTTCTTGGCCTTCACCACAAATGAACATTTATCCTGCAGCTGACAAACAAAACACTGTGCTTTCTAGCTAATTCAGACACAGATTGTGCCGGTAAACCAACAGGGGCGGGAGGCTTTGGCTGGCTGCTGTTGCCCTTGGCGAGAAGCAGAGAGAGAGGGGGAGAAAGCAGCTCTTGGGCTTGGCTGAGCTCGAGAGAAGTAACCAACATGATGCCTGTTAACCGCCCTGAACAATATTAAATGCACTCCCATCATTCATTTTTGTTATTGTGAGCATCGCCGCCATAACAGTGGCTTAAAAAAAAAAAAAAAGGCTGCCAGGTTACCAGAAAAACACGGAACAGTAATGAAACCCCAGCTCAATATTAGACCTTGTGGGATCTGCTCCGGCAATAGTTCTCCTCATATAATCTCAGCTCTCTGCCCCTTTGGCTTTAGAGGCCAGTAGTGCTGAGTCGGATGTGAAGGAACTGAGCTTTAAGGAAGCAAGAGGCTTTCAGCACAGTCTTTTTGGTCAGCTCTGCGTGCCAATTGAGTGCATCAACCAAGCTCTCTCATGTTCAGTGGAAATTATTCTCTTCGAACGAACCCCCAAAAGTGACTCTACTGTGCACTCTCATAGTCTCCAGTGCTCTTCTCCTGTCCTTTGTTAATTAAACATCTGTTTCCAGTGTGTGTGTGTGTGTGTTTTAAAGGCAACAGCAGGAAGGTGGCTGGCAGTTGATGTAATGTCTGTTAATGAAATGTTACGTGTCCTTACGCCCAAGGTCTCCCCCGTGCGCTGGCGTAATTGAGGCCCATGTTGGAATAATGTAATAATGTGTCGATAGCGTGCCGGTGCTCAGGTTTAACCTGATATGTGTACGCAGCGGCGGGAAGGAGGCAGATGATATGAGAGATGAGCCTCCCAGCTGGTGGAGGTTTGTGGTCAACCTGGGGAGGAGGAAATGGAGAAGGTACAGGGCAGGGGGAGAGATGGAGAGGGTAGTGGGTGTGCAAATATGACTCCTTGTCTAGACTGTCTGTTTTTTTTTTTTTGTTTTTTTTTTCCTGTCATGAGATAGTGAGGAGACTGAGCTGCGTTTCATCCTATCGTTCCATTTTTTTCCCCTCACAATTTGCTCTTTTCGCCTGATTGCTACTTGCACAGTCACGCAAGACCAAAATGCGCATATCTTTGTCACATTGATCACGACCTTTTTCCTGCGATCTGTAGTATCGTGAAATATTACTCTTTCTTTTTTACCCAAGGTTTCCTAGAGAGATTGGAGCCTGGCTGTTTTTGCTGCCTCTGACAGTGCAAAGCTGATTAGACAGCAGACCAAAGATTCATTAGTTTTTGTTTAATGGAATCGAAAATGAGTCGCAGGGAGATTTAAATAAATTAACCTTCAGCGACGCCCCAGAGGCCCAGAGGAATGACAAGAGTGGCCGGGGAGGAATTTTCCTCCTGTCATCGATATAATGAGGTTTGATTACATTATTTGCGCGTGGAGGGCGCTGACGTTAACCCCTGGGGTGCGTGAGAAACACGCAGTGGGAATTTGCTGCTGGGATTGAACGTGCGTTTTGCCCGAAAGAAGCACGCACTAAACCATGTTTTTTTTTTTTTTTATAGTTTCCCCCTCTTCCTGCTTTTTCTTTTTCTACCACTGAACTGCAGTGATTTTGCTGTTTAAATGAGACACTGCCTCAACAAACTCAACAAACAACAATTACTCAGAATTGCGAACAGAAAGACCACATTTTGCACTTTGTGTTTGAACTTTTCAAAGTGTTTTGAACTCCCTCTCTTTCTGCAGTGCTTCTGTTTAAAGGAGAAATCTAGTGAGGATCAATCCATATCACTGTTGTTCCATGCGAAAATTTGATACATAGACCAAATAGTGAACTGGCAGCGAACACTAACTGAATGGGACACAGTTACTTTCAGTTTCTTTTTCCAGTGGCCATTTCAGACAGGAGTTTGGAGTGTTTTATTTTTTTCTTCAATAAATTACAGTCAGACTCTCTTTTTGTCACCCCCTCCCCATCCTGTCTCTCTCTTTCAGTTTTGTTCTGTTGAAAAAAACCTCTTTAAACATGCTGTGTTTTCATTGACATTTTCAGTCCGGTGCACCTTGCCCTGCCTGACCTCGGCCTCCAAACAATCTCAGAGGCAGGCGGGGGGGGGGGGGGGGCACGGAGGGGGCACGGAGGGACTGTGGCGCGTTGGGCTCTAGAGGTGAGTCGCTCCGTACCCCTTCTTTATCGGCATCCTGTCAAGCCCTCGCCGAGCCCCCGCAAAGCTGCCTCCTGAACCACACCTCAGCGGCCTGACCTCTCAGCCCCAGAAACACTCCTCCTGACCCCCAGCTCTGCTGAGTGGTGCAGCACTGACCCCTGTGGAGTTCTCCACAGATTGGCCTGAACGCAGTGGGCCTCCGAGGGCATGGACTCGTGGCGCTGGAGGTTCCGGGTAGAAAATGTCACATTGCCAGTGGGGAATTCATTAACTTTTCTACTGAACATCAGTGCGTATCTGGGACATGTGCAACTACCCCCACCCCCCATTTCCCTACATAATGCTGACCTTCATTAAAACAAATAGAAAATGGAGCTGGTACCTTAATGGCTGGAATAAAGAGTGGGATTTTTTGTTCTTGTGACTCTTTTTTTTTTTTTTTTTATGTTCCTGCAACACCAGTCAGTTACATTTAATGATAGCCTTTGGGTTTGGGTGATGGTGGTGGTGGTGGGGGTTGGCTTGGGTGATTTGGGGAGATTGGCTTGTGTGGCAATTCAGTCGAGATGAATTTAAAGAGAACTAAGAGGATTTTACACTGGAGGTGCAGTCTGCCCAGTTCACCCATCAGTTATGGAAAACAAACATTTAAGAGAATAAAAACAACGACGTGTGTGCGTGAGAGAGAAAGAGAGAGAGAGAGCGTGCAGGGTAGGTAGTCATGCTCTTAGAAGAAGTCATGCCAAGTGGCTTCTTCACCCAGAGCCTGTCTGCTTTAAACCCCATGAGCCAACTCCAGCCCTCCTGCAAAACCTCCGCCTGACAAAAGGCGCTGTCTCGGTGCCGCCAGTCTTATTCACCCTGGCCCACACAGTTTCCACGCACTCCTTTAGGACCATGAAAGGCAGTGGCCCAGAATTTAAAGATTTCAAAGGCAACATTGCGGCAAAGGCTGCCATTGCTGTGTGTTTTCATGTTTGTTCTAAGCCTGTTTTTCAGTCCAAGGTGGCTGCGTGATAAGCCAATGAGATTTGAGAGAGTTTGTATACGAGCATTTATGCCCAGCATAAAAGGGGGGGATGAAGACTGTCTTGTCAGGGTAGAGATAACGCATATGTATTGGTATGTGTTTGCCTTTGCGTGGAAAGCACATACAGTATGTGGTTGTGTGTCTCCCAGCATATATGTGCCCGTGTATGTCTGTAAGGATATGACAGCGCTTTTGACTCAGGCGGGCGCTGTGGTTTGCCATCCTGCTCCATCCGTGCATGGTCCTGTGCCTATCTAAGTGTGCGGCATAGTGACGCAGCCGTGGATGTGGTCCTGTGAGCCGCTCAGAGGGGTCGTTTTTTGCTCTGTGTGTGTGTGTGTGTGTGTGTGTGTGTGTGTGATCACAGAAGGACGCAAGGTGCCACAGCAGGACGCTGCCTTGTCTCTTAAGCCCTCTATCGGCCTCTACCAATGCCGCCACCCGCCCGCTCTTGGAATGCAGGCAGGATGACAAACTGTCCGGTTTAGCTGCGTGACGCTGGCAAGACCGCAGTTTTGGATGGATAGATGAAACGGGGAGAGAGAGAGAGAGAGAGTAGGGTGGGCACACAATAGTGGCTCAGATACCAGTCGTTGCTGCCCAGTTAGGCAACAATGGGAAAGCTTTCTAAGGACCCAGCAGCCTTAGATTGGCCCATAGTCATAAACACCACACACACACACACACACACACACACACACACACACACACACACACACAGAGTCTTTAACATTTTAAGGGCCTTTTCTCCACATGCCAACAGACCAGGCAGTTGCCATTGAAACACTCCTCGACACATATTTGTCAGCAGTAATTGCTGCTCTTGGAACTGGCAGTCCATCAGAATCTAATCATGTGCGCCTTCTTTGTTTGTGGGGTTGTGTGCATGTGACTTGGACAGTCCAAGGATAGTAGAGGACCCAGTGCCACATAGCTGCATAGGCATTTTTTTCCATGACCTGATTCTATCTCTGTCTGCAGTAATTAGTGTGCAGGAATAATGTGCCGATGAGGCTTCCTCAGGGGGAGAAAGTGTGAGAGCACACTTGGGAATGCCTCTCTCTCTCTCCCTCTCTCTCTATCTCTCTCTCTCTCCCTCTCTCTCTATCTCTCTCTCTCTCTCGCTCTCTCTCTCTCTCTCTCTCTCTCTCTCTCTCTCTCTCTCTCTCTCTCTCTCTCTCTCTCTCTCTCCTTTATCTCCTGTTTTTCTCTCTTGTTCTCACTTTCTTTCCCCTTGCTCTTTTCTGCCTCTCTTAGGAGAATAGATATGTCAGCCTAAACTCGGTCCCTGATGTCTGTTCTCTGACACTTTCTTGCAAATGAAAATTTGAAAAACAGGGAATGGACAAAAAACACATTTTGTCCACTCCCCTGGGAGGCACCGGGCCTCTTTAGTTTTAAGCACAGCCCAAATTCAGCCAATTATCTGTCAGATTGCCATCAGGCCACCTCACCCTTGCACGTGGTGGTTCATAGGGATCATATAGTAAAGTGTGTGTGTGTGTGTGTGTGTGTGTGTGTGTGTGACTGAGATTAAATAGGAGATTTTCCCCCCTTGCCCAAGCGGTGTTTGTGTTTGTAAGTGCCAGCGGCCCCATGTGGAAGGGCTTTCATGTGCTCAGGTTAAAGGTGCAGGTGCAGAGGCGTCAGACTGGGGCTCTATTGAGCGCCGGCAGCCCCTCTGAGCGCCGTCACTCTCCAAACACACACACACACACACACACACACACACACACACACACACACACACACTTCATAAAGAGCCTTCTGTGCTAAGGCCCAGCCCAGGGCTCGGCAGGTATGCGCTGCTTGCCCACATCAGCGGTGTCCTCGGGGGCCAACATGCCCCACCGCACCTCACTCACCTCCCCGCGCCCAACCCAGCTCCCCCCACCCATCACCTCCACCTCCACCCTGCAAGAGCTAATTGATTCATTGCAGGCGTCTTTTGGGGGCGCCTCAAAGTCGGTTGGCGCCTCACCTGGAGGGGCAAAGTTAGCGGCAAGGACGGACACGGAGGGTGAAACGGCAAACAGAACAAACAAGCGGTGGCTCAGTGCAAGCCCATTAACCGCTGCCTGTGCTTTTCCTCGCCAGTCCGCAGCGCATTCTCCATGGAAACTGCATTCCACATTTAGACAAATTCCCCTTTTTAGATGAATTTCTGCTTTCTTTCCTTTCCCCCTCCCAGTTTGTTGATGAGCTTTGGGCATAAAAGTCCTGGTGTAGCAAATAAAGATTGAAGCGAGCCCTACGGGGAGAAGACTGTGATAATGACTGGAATGGGCTTTTTACCTTTCACTTTGATGTACGGCCTGTCGCTCTGATTTAAACAGCTTGTAGTGCTATTAATAAACAGCCTCCTTTACACTCAACACAGACACGCATGCTGACACGGACACACATACTGTACACACACACACACACACACACACACACACACACAGACACTTGCACTTGCATCAAACCATACCTTACCAAAGTGAAAAGCTAAGTTAATGGACCCGTGAGGATTCCACAGACAATTGCCATTGTTCCGGCTTCCACGATAAGCCGGATCAGTCAGTCACCTTGTTTATTCATCTGTCCAAAGCATCCATCATTCCTGGCGACCGACACACACACTGGCTAATGTGGACAGGCCTCTGGGGGAATGGACAGACAGTGGGGGGGGGCTAAGAATAGACGCCGGTCTGTGTCTTTACTACCCTCTCTCTCTCTGTCTCTCTCTCTCACACACACACTCACACACGGACACACACACGCACTGACACTCATCCTCTATCTTTCTCACACCCTCCATGTGTGTCGCTCGGTCACACCTTCATCCCAGCTCTTGCCAGCAGGTCCCTTGTGACCACATTGCAGCGTCTAGATGGTAGAGAGGTGGGTGCGCGGTGTGGATGGTTGTGGGGGGCGGGCGGTCGGGTGCTCACCCGGTCTCTCACTTGCAGGCAGGCAAGCAGGGAGGCAGGCAGGCAGGCATGTCTGGAATATGGCCGACTCGGCGGGCTAATTTTGGCCTGTGCGTTCTGACGTGCCAACTGTCAGCGCAGTGGCCAACGGCGGGCCTGTTGTCACTTGACCTTGGGAAATTACTGCCACCTCCACCGCCCATTATTTATTTCCTAGCATATGGCGAGACTGTACTCTATGGCTGCGTGGCATTTGTGGGGTAAGTTCCCCGAACAAGCCTCGAAAGGCCCTCAGAAACGTGACCTCTGCCCCACCGCTCTAATGCATTGTGGGACCTGGAGCTCGCTACCCCTGACCCCTCAATTGACGGCAACTGGTTCAGCGGGAGTGACCCTCTTGCCCTTTTAACTGCCTGGCTGTGTGGAGATTCGCTCGGCTGCCTCTCCAGACAATTCTGACGGTGGAAGAGGAGCGTGGGTTACTACATCGACAGTATTTACAAATCAAAATTTAATCTGAAGTCTCATTAGGTTTCCTACACCTTCGGGTCAATTTCTGACGGCCGTACGAGGGCGAGAGCAAGGAAAACATAATGGTGCTGCAATAAATTATTCCATGCTGTGGAGTTGCTGTCTCTCGCTCTGATATAGGATACTGGAGCGAAGAGCCCTCTGACAGGTAGATCTGGGCTGAATTGCCCAGAGACACGGCTTTGAAGAATTACTCTCTCTCGACAGGAAAAGTGACGGACAGGGAGAGAAATGAGACAAAGAGAGAGAAACAGAATGGAAAAGTGTGTGTGTGGGTCTGTGTGTTGTTGGAAGGGAGTGGTCCGCACAAGAGGATGAGAAGAATGGAGTGAAAGCCCAGTCTATGTCCACTTTCCTCTTCTCTCTCTTTAATTGGACAGCAGTGGTGGGATTTCAGTGGACGCAGCCCCCTGCTCTTCCGCCCACGCTGTGCCCTGTGCCTCTGAGTGATTAACCCAGACCAAATTTTCATTTTTACAACAATAATTTAATAAAACTTGGAGAACATTGGTCCTGACCCTACGGTATAAAAAGGTCACTTTTTAAGGTTTTTGATTTGCTGATTATGGCCCTGACGTGTGGGTTTTGTATACGAGTGTGTGTGTCTTTGTGTGTGTGTGTGTGTGTGTGTGTGTGTGCGTGTGTGTTTCCACCTGCACGCATTAATGTGAAAATGCTGCAGACAAGACAGTTTTCAAAAGTTTCACAAGCTTTCAGAAAATTGTCATTTTAGTTTTGCCCCCATGGAGAATCCAATTTCTCTTATGACTGTCAACCTGGAGGCCAGTGCTCTCCTTTTCCCTTGTCCCCAGAAGTTATTATGCTTTTTGTTTTAAATGTCTTCTGGGCCGCTCGCCTGTGGTGGAGAGTGACACGCAGGTAGCTGTAGAAGCGCACGCACTCCCGTCTCAGTCTGACGGCAACTTCACCCTTTTTCTGATTAGTCCAGGAGCCTGGAAAGAAAATAAGAAAAATGAACTGCAAATGGTGTTGGCACCTAGTCTTCAAGTTAAGAGCATCTACCATACGACCTTTCGGCAATTAGTTATTCAGCATGGAGGGTGAGCGAAACGAGTGTGTGTCTGTGTGTGTGTGTGGAGAGAATAAGAGAGTGCTTGTTGTGTGTGCGTGTGTGTGTGTGTGTGTGTGTGCGTGTGTGTTTGTGTGTGTGTGTGGAGAGAGTAAGAGAGTGGTTGGTGTGTGTGTGTGTGTGTGTGTGTGTGTGTGTGTGTGTGTGTGTGTGTGTGTGAGAGAGAGAGAGAGAGAGAGAGAGAGAGAGAGATGGCAAATTGAATTCATTAGGTCAGTGACGCACTAAAGCTCGGTGCCTCGGCCTAGCCGTCTCCTTTGCCTCAGACGGATGATTTGGGCTTAATCTCCGTGTTAAGTTGTTTTTCATGCAGTGGCAAGATTAATGGTCTATGGCCCACACACACACACATACCCACACACACACTCACAGCACTTAGATTTTTATTCTCTCTCTCTCTCTCTCTCTCTCTCTCTCTCATACACACTCATACACACACTTCACAGTGTGTTCAAGTGAGTGTGCATGCCTGCTTTTTTCAGCTTTTTTGCATGTGCAGAAACACAAGCGAGCACTGAGTGTCTGTGTCTATTTGTAAAACATGAGAATTACTGAAGCCCCATCACCCCACCACCACCCCAAGCTTCCATTCCCTGAGCTCGTCCGTGTTGTTCCTGATTTCCATTCCCGTTCCCAGCGATCTGCAGCAGTGCCGGCAGCCGTGTGGGAAGGGAGCGGAGCGGTCTCCGCTGCGCTGTGCTGTCCTGTTGGCTTTGGCGAGATCACAGGCGGCCTTTGTGCTCTGCCTTTGCCGGCTCGTCCACCTTGGCAGGGGGTTCACACAGTGGGAACCTTTCACGCAGATATGCACACACACACACACACACACACACACACACACACACACACACACAGATTTATCATGCACGCACACGCACACACACACACACACACACATCTGTGCAGATGTAGGTTGCGCACACACACACACACACACACATATCACATTCAACATTCACATCTCCATATGACAAGAATCATAAATAGATTTTCATATATAGTCTTATGCACACACCTACAGTACACACACACAAACATGCAGTACTCTCTAGGAAACAGACCCACAATGGCACATAGCTCTGTGCTGTGCTTTATACGTTTGTGAATGTGAATGGGTTTTATCTGAAGTCAGACGGGCGCTTTCATTATGTCATTATCAGCGTCGTGTCATTGATCCTCCCTAAACGCTCCCGCCGCTTTGCTGTCACCGAGTCGGAATGTTTGTGAGCTTCCAGGGGGGTGCATATAAATCCATGAACACCCAGACACACACACACACACACACACACACACACAGATGATTCTCTCTGTGTATGTATGTGTGTGAGACCTGCTGCTTGTGATAATAGCAGCCTCAGGTTTTTAATCATGCGAGATGCGTCACATGGCGCTCGGGGGCCAAGTGGCGGCGGCGACGATGGCAGCGCGGCCCCCGTTATTGTCATCAGCATTATCGATTCTCATTTATTCCAGCTGTGAGCGTTTGTGCGCTAGTCTCTCTACCCTCTACGGGCCGCCGCGGAGCAGAGACACTCCGATGCCTCGCAGCTGCCGGGGCCACCGACAGCACCCACGGCCTCAGATCAATGAGCGAGACAGAGGGAGGGAGGGAGTGAGTGACGGAAAGAAAGAGTGGTAGATTTCAAAAGGCTGAAAGTGATGTGTTTTTGAAGGAAGTAGGCCTAGAAAGTGTGGTTAAGAGTGAGGAAGTTAAACTGTAACAGATGCGTGAAGACCCTGCAAAGATTCAGGGAGAAATGAAACAAAGAAAAGCAAGAGTGATTTTGTGGCAAATAAAGGTAATATGCAGACACGTGAAGGGGAACAGATGTTGATGTGAAAGGAAATGGACTGAAAAGCCTTCTACTCAGGGGGTGATTGTGTGTGTCACGATCATATACACACGCCATATGTGTGTAGTGCTGTATATGTTTGTGGGTGTCTTACCAACTGGCTGCCATCAACTGCTTTAATCCGCATTTGCATACCTGGTTGTGAATTCAGGTACTTTTTATGCTTTATTGCCTGCAATAAGATATCCACACACACACACACACACACACACACACACACACACACACACACACACACACACACACAGTAATTAGTTCCCATCCTCCTACTTCTGCAGTCTCTCTGTGATTGCGATTCGTCCACAACCCCCCCCACCACCAAGACCCCTGCTATCCTCCTCGTAATCTCTCCCATTCTCTCAGCCCTTTTGTCTGTGGGGGAGAGCGGTGCGGTACATTGAGCTGTGCTCGCTCGCTTGCTCACTTCCTGTTTACCCGCTGGCCTGCTGTTAGCTGTTCCCCCCGCCTCGGAGCACGAGCCATCCTCTGCCTCATCTTTTTCTCATAAAGAGCAAGTCATCGCATTCATGGCCAGATGTTTCCAAACACATTGAAAACAGCCCAGTTCATTTGCGAGCCCCTTCATTTGCTGCCCACCCCCCAAATACTCACACACACACACATACACACACACACACACAGTGGTGGAAGCAGCAGCTGCAGATGAGGGGAAGCGAAGGCTGGGTGGCAGTCTAAAACTTGCCTGAAATAAAAGGCAGCGAGAGAGAGATGGAAGCAGGGATGGTGTTTTGGATAAGGGAGAGAAGTTATTCACTAAACACTTAGCGTCCTGACGCTTCCTTTCCCTTTATATCTCCTTTTCTTTTACTCTACATTTGCTACCTTTGCTTTATCAAATAATGTATTTCTCTCTCTCTCTCACACACACACACACACACACACACTCTCCCTCTGACTCTCGCTCATCCACACACAATCACACACTCACAATTTTCTCTCCCTCTTACTCCCTCTCTTTCCACACACACACACACACACACACACACACACACACACACACACACACACACACACACACGCACACACACACACACACACACTCACATACATACAGTTGCCCTGTCCCTGGTGACTCGCAGGCTGAATTGATCTGAAAAGCCACCATAATTAAGCAGGATGGTATAAATTAGACGCTTTTACGCCATCCAACTCCAGAGTGTTTACAAGATTAATTGAAGCATTTTTCATACCTGAGTGCCAGTCTGGGAGAGGAGGACCTGCCAGCGCTGCCAGATGGATGACACACACACACACACACACACACACAGGGGCTAATGTGTGGATAAGGACAGAGGGGATAGAGAGGGAGAGATGCAGAGATGGGGTGGACAGAGAGAGGGATGGAGAGAGATAGAGGAGTGCAGGGATGGAGATGGAGTGTGGGAATGAACGAGGGAGACAGAGAGAGAGATGGGTTGAGAGAAGGAGGGTGATAGATGTGAAGTCAGATGGAGAAACAGAGGGACATAATAAGCCAGCCTCAGTCGGTATAAAGGGCCCAAGCACTAGTCAAGCTTGAAGACTAAGAAGATTCAGGAGAGCGAGGTGTGTGTGTGTGTGGGAAAGAAAGAAAGATAGAGAACATGGGGGGCGTGGTGTGTTAGCTGTTTGATGTTCCTCAGCCAGGTGCTCCACAGGAGAGGAATCCTCTGAACTCAAGCGAAGCTGAACGCTAAAAACAAAAACAAAAACCTGGTGAATTTGGCAGCGTGGAATCAGACGAAGGCACATAACCTGACATACACGTACATACATCATTGCCCTGTACGCATACAAATCTCATTTGCTAAAGCCTTCACTGAGAGGAAATGCACCCGCCCATAGTTTGTTTTATTGAGTTCTTTTTTTGGTTGCTTTGTCTTGGTCTTTCTGAAAACAATCAGAAAAAGTCCCACTTCAATGGCTGAGGCAGAGCGGGATGCCGATAACTGCCTGGGGCTCGGTTTACGAGTGCGCGAGCCGTCTCTCTCTTTCTCTCTCTCTCTGTCTTTCTCTCTCTTTCTGTCTCTCTCTATCTGTCTCTTCCCCCCCACCGATCTTGGTCCCTCTCGACTCTCTAATCACGCAGAGGACTCCAAAGGCAGCGGGCCTGGAGTCGGCACGGCATTGTGATGGAGATGAGCTTTTATGCGGGGTGGAGAATCAAACGAGAGGGGACACGGAGCCGAGTGGAGGAGACGTGAACGGCTTCGGAAAGGGAGAAGAGAGCAAGGGAAAGAGAGAGAGAGAGAGAGAGGGAGAGATTTTCATCAGTCCACTGCCATGTCTGGCCTGACTGGCCTTATCTGGGGAGAAGAAAAGGCCGGAAGCCCCGCGTGGAAAGACACGGGGTGCTGGCAGAAGAAGCCCCGCTTGTGGATGCATCAGACGCCCGGCAGAAGCGGAGTCGACCAGGAGGATTTCGGGGGTTTGATGCATGAGGGGGGAGCGCCTAGGTGTCAGGATCGCCTGTCTGGAATGGCAAGCGGGGTTCTGATCTCCTGTGGCTACACGTATACACACACACACACACACACACACACACACACACACACACACATATATGAATAGAGCATGGAAAAATCACCTTAGAGCTTGCCACCTCACAGAAAAACACATGCATACATTCAGGCTACTGGTGCATAAACGTACACACAGACAGACAGACAGACAGACACACACACACACACACACACACACACACACACACACAGACAGACATGCACAGCGAACCTCCAGTGGGACTAGAGAAGTGTCTTTTTCTTTCGAACCTGTCAGACAAGAGACAACCTTACAGGCCTGTGTCTGCCACCCAGTCTATGTAATCTGTATCCCTCCATTTATTCATCCATCCATCCATCCATCCATCCATCTACATGTATCTATCCACTCATCCCTCTCATTAGGAGACAAGTACAGTGATGGCAACACATGCCATAGTCTATTCTTATCACTCAGCCTAGGCACAGTCTGACAGATGTTATCCCCCAGGAGGAAACAAAGCGAAAAGGAGAGAGGGAAAGAAAAAAAAAAGAACTTCAAAACTCATCTTGCTTTTATATGATGCATGGATCTATGTGATATTCACAGCCGTCGAGTTCTCTCTGTTTATTTGCGTATCTGTGTCTGTCTCGCCCACTCTCTGTCTCTCTCTCTCTCTCTCTCTCTCTCTCTCTCTCTCTCTCTCTCCCCTCTCCCCATATATTTGCAATGCAGTGCAATGATTCCCCCGCCATCCCCTGTTCCATACTGTTGAGTCTCATATGTCAGTCTCTCGGGCTGGAGTTTATTTGACAAGTTGAGGCATATACGTACATATGCTTCAGAAAGGGACCGTTTTCGCAACACCTATAGGAACGACTTTTTGTCCCATGACCGTTTATGGTCAATGGCTGTTCAATGAGCCAAACATAGGGCGGACACTTTCAAACAGAATCTTCCGGAGCCCTGATGAGTTGCAGCTGTGGGCGGACATACAGTATAGAGGTCAGACCCCAGGGTTTGTGTGGTTCCAGACGGGGGCCCCCCCTGATACCCCCGAGGGTAAGCCCCGGGCCCTGCTGCCGCTAATCACACTGCTTATGCTGCCCCGTTCACGTGGGCCGCTAGGCTCCAGCCCATGTGTCAGATGTCAGCGTGCTGACTGATGGCTGTTTCCCAGACTCCGGTCTGCATCTGGGGTTATTTTATGGGCGGTTTTGTCTGCTGCTGTGCCTCTGTCTTTGCACATGTGTGTGTTCTGTGTGTGTGTGTGTGTGTGTGTGTGTGTGTGTGTGTGTGTGTACATGTGTGTGCGAGTCCCCGTGTGGGTGTTTGTCTGCATGTTTGTGCGTGTGCGTGTGTGTGTGTGTGTGTGTGTTTACATGTGAGTGAGCACATGTGAAAAGGGGCTGCTGTGAGAAGCCAGCTGTGTGTGTGTGTGTGTTATCCCTGGCCTTGATCTGGCCACTCTGCTCTGACTCATCAGTGGCAGACAGGCATCCTTATCTCATTAGTGCCACTTTCCCCTGCCAAGGACTTTATGAAAAGCCCACAAACATCAGCGCAGCAAGCAGACAAAACATGCACTAGTGCCCTGGACTTCTCATCTCGCTCTCTCTCTCTCTTTCTCTCTCTCTATCTCTCTCTCTCTCCCCCTTTCCCCCTCCTCCTCGCTCTTTCAATCTCTCTTTCGCTCTCGCTCGCTCTCCCTCCCTCTTTCTTTCTCTGTCCATCTCTTTATCTCTTCCTGCCCCCCCACCACACACACACACACACACACACACACTCACAAACACACTGTTTTATCTTTCCATTTTCCTCTATCCGCCCACAAATCAAACCTCTTTCTCTCCTCTCTGTTTATTTGGAAGTATGAAGTCTGTTTTTATCTCACTTGCTACTTGTTTTATCTCTCTTACTATGCCTGTAATATCTCTCTCTCTTTCACCCTCTCTCTCTTTCTCTCCTCCTCCCTGCCTCTCGTCTACTCTCTCTTTCTGGTACTGTGGCTGTGATATCTCTCCCTTCCTCCCTCTCTCTCTTTCTCCGTTTCACCCTCTTACTATGACTGTGATATCTCCCCCCCCCTCCCTCTCTCTGTTTCCTTCTATCGCTCCCTCTCTTCCTTGCTCCCTCCCTCCCTCACTCTTTCTTTTCTGTCTCTCTCACTCTCTTATTCATGCTTGCCTGCTGCACTGCTGTGGCTCAGCTGTGATGTGTGCACAGTGGTGTTGGGGGTTGGGAACTTGTGCCCTCCCTGTGTCATGGACATGTGGGCTTGGGAGAGCAAGGGTTGGACGGAGATCTTATCAGTGCGTGTGTGTGTGTGTGTGTGTGTGTGTGTGTGTGTGTGTGTGCCCTTTCTGCCTCTCTGATCGCACAGTGATCCTGGAGATTATAGCAGACAAGCTCAAGAGACTCTCTCGCGCTCCCCCTGCCATGGACGCGTTTTGAAGGGGACATCGGTGGCGCTGAGAGAGGGCAGATGGGTCATGGATGTGGTGACGTCCCCCCTTCTCCTCCTCGTCCTCCTCCTTCTCCTCATCCCCTCTTCCCCTCTTCCTCTTCATCCTCCTCCTCCTCCCATCTCGGCTCTTGCCTTAGCTAAACAAAGACGAAGCAAAACAAGTGTAAACATAGGGAACAAATGAATATTTCATGAGAAATCGTTCTCGTCGCTCTCTTTCACTAGCTTACCCACGCTTCGCTCCGCGCCCCGGGGGGGGGGGGGGGGGGGGGGGGGGGGGGGGGGGGGGGGGGGGGGGGG
>JAVQKI010441670.1:0-13866 GCA_036025975.1 Nematalosa erebi | reverse complement strand
CCACCCACCCGGTGCACCCCCCCCCCCCCCCCACCACCTCCACCACCACCACCACCACCACTACCACTACCATCCCCCTGTGTTGTGTCCAGTCATTGTGAAGTGAAGTTTGTGTTCTGTTCTTTGTGGTGTCGGTAGAGTTGAAGTATTCAATTATAGGCAGCTGGATTTGTTTTTGGAGTGTGAAGACGTTTCACCTTTTATCCAAAAGGCTTCTTCAGTTCTGGCCTGGAGTTGGGAAGACCGGGAGATTTATCTCTGGACTGTGTGTGTAACTGTGAACTGTAGACCACACCCCCTCATCATGTGACAATGGGTCACATGAATCACCCACTAACATAATTAGCATAGTCAGTGGGTGAGATTAGGATTCAATTGGCCATTATGTTCACAGGATCCAGAGGAAGTCCAGTTGCCTATAACTGAATAAGTTGACGTTATGGTAATTACTGTTAAAGTTCTCTGTATGTTTGAATGTGTGTTTTGTACTACGTGTATGAGAGCTCAATTTATAAATGAACTTTTGCACTGGAGAAAGGGAGTGTGTTCTCACCTGTTGTGGGCAAGACAGTTAGGTTATGTGTGTATAATACGAGCGATTACTCTGTTGTTTTCCCGCAGAGGGTGAGCGCTGCAATGGCTTCCTCTGCTCCAACGGCACGTGCCTGCCCTCCAGTGCCCACTGCAATGGCGTAGAGGACTGCCCAGGGGGCGCCGACGAGCAGCACTGCGGTCAGTGGCCTTCCTGCTGAAATAGATGCTAATCTGCATAGACCTGCATTCCTCTGTGCTGCACTCCACTCTTGCTGTGCACACATAAACAGGAAACTGGGGAAGCCAAGGCCCAGCCACACAGATTCTAGAACAGAATTCATATTAGATGGAATAGACACCATAGAATTGTGGTGCCTGGAGGTTCCATTATGTTGATAACATGGACATTAGAACTGCTTACTCCTCTGAACTGATGAAAGATGTCCCTCCCTCTCTTTCTGTTTTTTTCTTTTTCTCTCTCCCCCTCCCTCCCTCACTCTTTCTCTGTGTGTGTGTGTGTGTGTGTGTGTGTGTGTGTGTGTGTGTGTGTCTGCAGACCCTCTGTGCACGCGCTACATGGAGTTTGTGTGCAAGAACCGAGCCCAGTGTCTGTTCCAGTCTCTGGTGTGTGACGGAGTGAAACACTGCGCTGACGGCTCAGACGAGGACAACGCCTACGCTGGCTGCTGTGAGTCCCGGCACGTTAATCTCACAGCACCCACTGCCTCGCATGGCCCCGAGGCCTAACCATCCGCACCATCCTAACTATCCGTTTATCAGCACGCTCATGCAAACAGTCATGTAGTTTGTTGTTTAATTGATGTATTTCATTCACGGTTGTCAGGGCTGAATAATTAATGCCTTAAGCAAAGTCTGACGGAAATCCCTTTTGAAGAGATTTGTCTCATTTTAAGCGCAATAGATGTCTGAATTAAGCTGTACAAGATGCTTGACTCAAGGTACAAGGTGCTTGACTCTCAAGGTGCTTGACTCTGTTTCGTTTTGGTGCATCTGTTTGGTGTATCAAGCTTTTCATTTTGGCATATGTGTTTTCTCTTTCAAGCCAATCAACCTGAGTTTGAGAAGACGTGCGACGCGTACAGCTTCCAGTGTGCCAACGGCGTATGTGTGAGTCTGGACTGGAAGTGCGACGGCACGGACGACTGCGGGGATTACTCTGACGAGGCCAACTGTGGTGAGTGTGTGGAGGAAAAAAAAAAAAACCTAAATCTGTTTTCTGTGGTTTTAAGATTTTGAGATTGAAGTTGAAAATGAGACATTTTTCACTCATGGCTGCTCAGTGTCAGTCTGTGCTGTGCTGAGCTGAGCTGGAGGGGTTTAGAGATGCTCATATGGTTTGTTCAAGCGTGTCGCTAGAATCCATCCATCCATCCATCTGTTCAGCCTTAGGCCCCTCAGCCACCTCACTCTCCTACAAGATGCTATCTTTTAAGAATTTAGTGACATTTTCTGATCTTGGTTCTGTTATTATGTTAATGAATGTATTTTTTGGCAACAGTTTTAGTCCTCACTAATATGAAGATTGGGTAACACTTTATTTGGAGGGGTCTACATAAGGATGACATGAGCCTGTTATAAACATGACATGACACGCATCATGAACTTTTGATGACACTTAATTCATTGTCATTAAGTGTCATTCGGTTTTTGAAATGCAGACTTTGGGATGCAGACCTTACAAAAACCAAATGACCCTTAATGACAATGGTCATAAACATCAGTGAAGGGTCATTAATGTTCATGATATGTGTCATGTCATGTTTATAACAAGCTAGTGTCACCCTTATGTTGACCCCTTCAAATAAAGTGTTGCCGAAGATTGTATTCCTTAACCATAATCTGAATGAAATGTGATATATATTGATTATAGTGGGATTTTGGTAAAGACACATTTGTGTTGGTCTTCCCCCAGCCTCCCCCACAGAGATGCCTGGCTGCTCTCGTTACTTCCAGTACGAATGCAAGAACGGGCGTTGCGTGCCCAGCTGGTGGAAGTGTGACGGGGAGAATGACTGCGGAGACTGGTCCGACGAGGCCCAGTGCACAGGTCAGACGCTAGCTGCATTGCATGCTGCTGCTTCACATGTGGCAGTTGTGGTCTTACATTTTGGATGAAATTGTCAGATTACATTAATATCTCCTGCTTGCAGTCTAAATGAGACTTTACAGAATGGGGACATTGTATTACGACTGTTAGTCACGCAAAAATGGCGGAATTGAGGACTTCAAAATCGCGTTGTTGGTTACACTTCTGGTTATTCTCTCCATCATAGCCACGTGGCGAATGTTGGCGCACACGCAATAAGTAAATTTATGTTAAGCCTAATGTCTTTTAAATCGTTTTTTGGGCCACCTCCTCGAAGATATTTACATCGTTCAGTTCAGTTTTAAACAGGGATTCGCACGGTACACTTTTTAAGTGAATACGACCTGCGAGTTTGGAGATCTAGATATCTGGGCCTGCATTTGTTAGTCAAATTAACTGCCCGAAGGCATTACCAAGATTGCCGCTGCATGAAAGGACTTGTTTTTAAGTCATGGACCCTATAAAAAAAAGTAATACCTGTAAATCACTTTGACCTACAGGTTTAGTAGGAATTATGTAATTATATGCAAACTGTTGTTGTGCGATGTTGACCTTGGAAAAAACTGTGTGCATTTGTGTGTTTGTGTGTGTGTGTCTGTTTGTGTGTCTGTTTGTGTGTATGTGTGTGTGCGTGTGTGTGTGCCTGTGTGTGTGTGTGTGTGTGTGTGTGTGTGTGTATATGTGTGCACTCTAACCTCTCCGCACCACCCCCCAGATGGAGTCCCCGTCCCTACACAGGCTTCCGGTCCCCCCTCCTGCGCCCCCAACCGCTTCCACTGTGGCTCCGGCGCCTGCATCATCAACAGCTGGGTGTGTGACGGTTACAGCGACTGCCCCGACGGCAGCGACGAGGCCAGCTGCCCCACAGGTATACAAGCCCTTACATAACAACACTGCTTAGCAACATAACAACCATAAAGCCATCGCACAAACCTATCTCTGCAAACAGATCGCGAGAATAAATAACAGCTCAAACACAGTTAAATGCAAAGTCATTTCTCACTCAAGGTGAAATTCAAGCCTGTTGGTTTCAAAAGGAAGATTTGTTCATTCCAAAAGGAAGTGTTTGTTTTGCCGTTATGACTTACACATGCACAGACCTGATTATTCAGGTTTTTTGTGATGATTGTTAAAGGTAGCTACAACTGGATGGGTCTGAGCATAGTGGCATCTTTGAGAATGAGGCTTGTCATCGCTAACCATTTTACTAACGTCTGTCACAGTTTTAGACCTGCCATTGAGTGAAACAATAAAGTGACCAAGATAGCAACAGCCATTAACAACAACACTATCTGAAAATTCATCCCTTGTTAGTGATTTTTAACGCCCCCTGCTGGACAGTGTGATCACTTGACACTTGTGTGTCTGCCTACAGCCTCCAACAGCTCCCTGCCACAGACGGTTGCTCCGACCCCCGCGGCCCCGTCCCCCTGCGCCAGGGGCCAGTTCTCCTGCAGCCGACCCCACGCCTGCATCCCGGCCTGGCAGCGCTGCGATGGAACCAAGCAGTGCCAGGATGGCACCGACGAGCTCAACTGCCGTGAGTGCCCTCCCAGATAGATACCTCCACATCCTTATTTACATACACATGTATTTGCATGGAAGAGACTGTTTTTACACTGACCTGTGCACAGTGCAGTGAGCGTAGAATGTTTGTAACTATTTGAACTAAAATTGCTAGAAATTAAGCATACTGCACTGTACCTGTGGTCGGTACCACAAGTTGTTTTACTACCCAAGCAAAAGGGACACATATCTGTCATAACGCGAATTTGATTGGCTCAAAAATGGATGTGCTGCAAATTAAGAATTGGTGTCCTTAAATTAGCATAAAATCGCAAAAAAATCTTTTTATGGTAAATGGTAAATGGACTGAATTTATATAACGCTTTTCTACTCCTACGAGCACTCAAAGCGCTTTACAATCTATGCCTCACGTTCACCCATTCACACACCGATGGTGGTTGACGAATTTCTAGATCATGTACAACACATTTGATGCCCACATTGTGAAGGGTACCAGGTCCCTTTAAGGTCCACATTGTGAAGGGTACCAGGTCCCTTTAAGGCCCATATTGTGAATTTCTTCAGGCGGACCAGTTGTGTTGGTTGGCCTGGGTTCAGTATCCAAACTTGCCATTGACAGTATGTTGCTTTGGATGAAGTGAAATAACACTGACTATTAAGTGCCCGTCTGTCCACAGCCACGCGGAGACCCCTGCAGTGTGTGAACGGGACCATGTGTGCGGACGGCGAGGCGTGTGTGCCGGACACCGAAAGGTGCGATGGCTTCCTGGACTGCTCAGACCACAGTGATGAGGACAACTGTACTAGTAAGTCAGCTCCTAAGGCAGTAGCACATTAAGGGTTATTTTCTCCTTTCTAAATTATGCAATCTAGTTTTTCAATTTTTAAATCATTTTCTTATAGTGTTTAAAAAAAAATAATTTTTTTATGATTTTTAGTTGCATCAGTTATCAAGCTTTTCATTGTGACCTATTTTCATATCTCCCCTATTTCCATCTTTCTCCCCCTCCCTCTCTCTTTCTCTGCTTTTTTCCTCTATCCTCTCCCTGAAGCTGAGTCTCTGGCCTATAAGGTCCAGAATCTGCAATGGAATCCTAATCTGTCAGGTGCAGTGACTCTCACCTGGTCTCGGCCCAAAAACATGCCACTGGCGTCCTGCTACTTCCTGGTCTACTACAGGTACTGTCACTTCCTGTAGACACTTACTGTAGTTCCCTGTCAGTTCCCATAGTCAGTTCTCAGTTCTAATAGTCAGTTCTCATAGTCAGTCCTCAGTTCTCTGTCAGTTCTCTGTCAGCTGTCATAAAGTTAGTTGTCGAAATTTTTATGTATTTTTTCATGTACTCTTCAATAGATGTATTCTTATTGTACAATGTTTCTAGTGTTAACTGTGTACATAATCTATGTATATGCTACTGTACACACATTTCTATACATACAGATTTACCTTTTCCCTATTCAACCCGTCTCTCTTGCCCACGTGCTTCCCATCTCCCTTCACTATTCAACCCAAAAATATACTTTCAAAATGTAAATGTTATTTGTTTGTTTGTTTACTGCAGGCAGGTTGGAGCTCAGCAGTGGAACTCAATGGACACACACAGCAATAAGACCACGTACACTCTGACCGTGCTGAAGCCAGACACCACCTACCAGGTCAAAGTGCAGACTCAGTGCCTTAGCAAGCAGCATAAGACCAACGAGCTCATCACCATACGCACGCCAGAGGGCTGTGAGTGCTCCACCCACCCATGCGCGCACACACACACACACACACACACACACACACACACACTCCGATGCTTACATTAATGAAGCACCGTTTGTCTTAGACACATTTATATTACTCCAGTTGTGTGTTTTTTCTTTCTTTTCTTTTTTTTTTTTTTCAATCAACATATTTAACCAGGGTATAAATCCACACACACACACACACACACATATATATATATACACAGATTTCTAGCATCCGGAACTGAAGGTGGTGTGTGTTTCTGTTGCAGTCCCTGACCCTCCAGAGAGCCTGCAGCTGGCGTGTGCTAAGGGTGAGGACGGAACAGTTCTGGTGTCCTGGATGCCCCCTGCGGAGTCCCACGGCCTCATCCGAGAGTACATCGTAAGTGATGGAGAGCTGGACGGAGGTGGAACGTTACACAGAACTGTTCAAATTGAAGTTTAATGGGAACATGTACTCTGTGAATGTTTGTCTTGGTTTGTTGCACCTGAACGCACCTCACTGTTATATGCAGTGCTTTAGACTTTAGACTTTTCTCTTAACTTCAGGCACATTCATTTCCTTTCATATATTTATATATTAATTTTATTTCATTTACATTTAACATGTATTTAGAAATATTTACAGAGACTCTGCATGTGTAGCATGTAGGTACCAGATGCATGTAGATTTTAGAGGGTACAAGCATGTGCATCATTTTGTGTGTGTGTGTGCGTGTGTGTGTGTGTGTGTGTGTGTGTGTGTGTGTGTGTCCATAGGTGGAGTACAGTAAAAAGGGCAGTGCCGAGTGGTTCTCCCAGCGTTGCACCGGCGTCAGCACTGAAGTGAAGAACCTGGAGCCTAGCGCCCTCTACAGGTTTAGGGTAGGTGTCGCATCTTCCCTTGTGGCCAGTCAGTGTAGCCTTGCCACAGAGAGGGGGGTCTCATGCTTGAATTGAATTGACCTGGACTGAATCTATTTTTACATACAGGTGGCCGCGGTGACTGGCAGGGGAGTTGGAAATTGGACTGCCCTAAAATCCATCGTCCCTCAGAAAGGTGGGGTGAAACTTGTACCACTTTACTAGAAAGCTCCTGCTTCATTACCGTCTGCATGTCTTTTCCTGTTGGTTTCGTCTCCGACCTGTTTGTTTGCCCTGTAGGGCTGCCCAGGATTGTCCCCAAATAAAGGCCTTGTTTTGCCCATGTGCTTAAGACATTAGTCTACTGACATAGGGGAGCTGAGAAGTTTTGAACTCTGGTGTAAATCAAACAATGGCCCTGTTGATCACCGGAAAACAGAGTGCTGTCTGTTGGAAAAAGAACCAGAAAGTGTGTTTGGACATAAACAAAACAACGAATCTGCAACTAACTGAAAACGGAAAATGAAACTGAAATTGAGTTTCTTTGCTCCATTCAGTTAGTGTTGGCGGTAACACTTTATTTGAAGGGGTATACATAAGGGTGACACAAGCCTGTTATAAACATTACATTACACATATCATGAACATGAATGCCACTTAATTCATTGTCATTAACTGTTTTGAAACACAGACTTTGGGATGCAGACCTTACAAAAACCGAATGACCCTGAATGACTGCTGTCATAAACATCAGTGAAGTGTCATTAATGTTCATGATACATGTCATGTCGTGTTTATAACAGGCTCGTGTCACTCTTATGTACACCCCTTCAAATACAGTGTTACCGTGTTGGCTAATGGTTAAAAATTTCGTCTGTGTTGCATCATTTATTTTTGTTGTTTGTCCGACAGCACTGACTCGGGCAACAGGGCTGTGGATTGATTCACACTGGATTTCTCCTTTAATTAGGCATTGCAGCCCTGTTGTCCTATTGTAAATCCTTACATTGGTTTTGTTTTGCTCCTTTAAGCTCTGCCAGCTCCCACTGTGGAGTTGGGCACCATCACAGAGAACGCCATGAGTCTGGCCTTCAGCTACGAGGCCCAGTACGAGGTCAGTGTGTCTCAACAGATAGATAGCACATAGGTCTCTCTCTCTCTCTCTCTCTCTCTCTCTCTCTCTCTCTCTCTCTCTCTCTGTCTCTCTTTCTCTTTCTTTCTCTCTCTTTTTCTTTCGCTCTTTCTGTCCCTCTCTGTCCCTCTCTGTCTCTTTTACTCTCTGCCTCTCACTGGATCTGAATGTATGCTTCTCAAAAGATAGCATATATTAGATAAATAGATAGATCGCTCGCTGTCTCTCTCTCTCTCCCTCCCTCCCTCCCTCTCGGTCTGTGTGTATCCAAGTAGAAATACTTTATCCTGTGTTTGCCAAATTTTGCAATTTTTGTGTTCAGGTAAAGCAGTTTGTAGTGGTGCTGTCGTGGGAGTTTGATGACCACGTGAAGGAAAGCAAGAACTATACAGTCCACGGCAAGACGCTGAAAGGTATTGTGCAGTCATGCAAATGAAAATGTTCTATTCATCTAGTCCAGAATTTTTTTTTTTCTGACCTGGCAAAGAACCATTAGGGATGTATTGAATTTAATTGAATAGATGTTTTACCTTTTGTGACAATGTAATAAGATTTATATGCATTTGCTTTGACCCTTTGGAGAGCTACTCTTCAGCAAGTGGGGAGCTGCTTCGGAGGTGCCTGTAAGGACCTCTGATGTACTCTGACCTTGTGTGCTTTGTGTGGATGATGGAGTAGGCCTATTAGTGCTTATTTATAGACTGGCTGTCAGATGGTGAAGGATGCTGCTGCTTGGGCACCAAGGCTGCAGTAATTCCTGTGTTGGTTTAGAAAGAAAAAGCGCTTGAATTGGAGATGTCAGTCAGATCTTTTTAAGAATCTGGCAAAGAGGTCCTACTTCATAGAAGACGATGTAGGAATTCCTTTTTTTTTTTAATGAAGTGTCAGTGTATTGGATACTCCTAGGAGTGCAAAATGTGTCACCCCCTTATTCATGACATCATCCAAAGCAACTTACATTTGTCAACTGTCAACTAGTTCAGGGCCAGTCTCCCCTAGAGCAACTTAGGGTTAAGTGCCTTGCTCAAGGGCACAAAGGTGTCAGCCGGGCTCCAGTATTTTTTTTTTGCTCGCATAACTTCAACATGTTGCTCGCTAATCTTGCATTATTGTATCCGCTAATACTCTATGCTTGTTGTTTGTTTGTTTGTTTGTTGTTAGCGTCCAATCTGACTGCGGGTACGATGTATGAGGTGGTGGTATGGGCACATACCCGGGACGGTGATAGTCCCATCGCTCTGTTCCGCAAGCAGACGGCCGGATCCCAGCCGTACCCCCCTCTGCTGAAGGCCCGGGCCCTTAACCAGAGCGCTGTGGACTGCAGCTGGAACTCATCCACAGGACTGGTACACTCTCATACACACACACACACACACACACACACACGCGCGCACACACACACACACACACACAACACACCTAACACTGAACTGACACCACACTGTGTGTGCTGTCCACTGTAGCTAAGCCATCCGTTGGACTGGCGGGCATACCCACACACACACACACACACACACACACACACACACACACACACACAAACAAACATCTGTTACTAACAATACACTCGAAAAAAGCGCTGTAGAATGGAACTGGAATTCTTCCACAAAACGGGCACATACATTCACACACACACACACACACACGTACACACACACACACAACTTCCAACTGCCAGAGCTCCATGGACTAGTAAGGCAAAGAGCAGAGTTGTGGTGGACACCAGGCACAAGTTTCAATTAGAGGGTTCCCTAATTATGCTTGTGGGATGCTGATTGGACCGCTGGGGATTTTGGTAAATGTAGATGTGTTTAAGTCATAAAGCAGTAATGGGACGCAACTTGGCATTGCACAAACACGGCAAATCAGCTTAATCAGTGACTACAGAGTGGTTTGACATGAAGGCCTAAGTCTATGCTGCTGTCTTATGTCTTAAGATACCACAGAACGTTTAGGGGATTTGTTTGCCTTGCTTTAATAGCTTTGGTGATGTATCTCCTGTCTCGTAGCCAAAAGCCTGTCGTGGACTTAACTGGACTGGACTGAACTGAACTCCAGTTTGTGCCTGTGGTCTGGAACTGTACTCAGTACAGGCAGTGTAATGTAGTTAGACAGCATGTGTCCTGGTTTCACATTACAAATAAGTCCTCTGTAATTTTACCGTAATTGCCCGTAGCTTGAGTGCATGGGGAGGAACCGTACGCCTAATGCACTCGTGCGCTCTCCTACGCTAGGCTGTAAATGGAATGGAAGAGGCAGGGTCCAGTGTGTCTGTGTCAGCTGATGTGTTTTGTATCTGCTCTTGTAAGCCAAATTGCATAGAGAGATGTAAGCATCCTGAAAACTAAAGGTCAAATGCTTTAGTTATGTGTGGTCTGTTATGTTTTTGTGGTCGATGACGAGATGGGTAGACATGTGATACAAGATGTGAGAAGGGACATCTGGATTTGTGCAGTCAGTTGTTTGTGCCCAAGTGTGTATGCCAACAAAACAAACACATTATTCAACATGTTTAAATGAAAATTAGTGTATTTGTGCATTTCTAAACATACACTGTGTATTTGTGTGTGTGTGTGTGGTGTGTGTGTGTCCGTATGTGTATGTGTGCATGTGTGCGTGTATCTTTGTGCGTGTGCGTGTATCTGTGTGTTTGTGTGTGTGTGTATGTGTGTGAGTGTGTGTCTGTATGTGTGTGTGCGTACTTGTGTGTGTGTGTGTGTGTGTGTGTATCCCTCCGTACAGACATACGGCATCTTCTTTGCCACGTCCTTCCTGGACCTGTATCACAGCCCCCACAGCCAGAGCAGCAGCGGCAGCAGTCTGACGGTCACCGTGGACGCAGACGAGCAGTTCCTGTTCCTGGTGAGCCTCGCTGCCGCCTCTCCCCTTAACACTTGTGGACAGAGGGGGTGTGGTGGCGCCCCTGATGACAGAGACTGGGCCCACAGGGACCCAGGCCCTCTGGAGTCCAGCTGTCAGTCATCCCCTGACCCCTCCCCACATATGTTGTTTCTTTCAAATTCTACTTAGTGTTTTCTTGTGTCATTAATACACTGTGTTTCACCTGTTTCACCTTCTGTGTGTGTGCGCGAGTGTGTGTGTTTGTTTGTTTGTGTGTGTGTGTTTGTGTGTGTGTGTGTGTGTGTGTGTGTGTGTGTGTGTGTGTGTGTGTGTGTGCGCGCGTGTGTGTGTGTGTGTGTGTGTGCGTTTGTGTTTGTGTGTGTGTGTGTGTGTGTGTGTGTGCGCGCGTTTGTGTTTGTGTGTGCGCGTGTGTGTGTGTGCGTGTGTGTGTAGGTTCGGGTGATCTCTCCCTACCTCGGCCCTCCTTCCGACTATGCAGTGGTGAAGATGATCCCGAGCGAGAGGCTGCCGCCCCGCAACCTGCACAAGGTGCGCGTGGACCAGACCCAGGCCACGCTCAAGTGGCAGCCCCCCTACGACTCCCCGGGCTCCCCTCTGGTATGGACATCTGCACTCAGTCAGGGCACGCTGGTCTAGTGCTTAGTCTTCCCGTCCTTAAGCTTTTCAACCAGATTCATATAATATCATGTATGTTTATTTACATGGAGTTCTCCTAAATGCACCTGATTTTTGATGCAAGCTGAAAAAAATTAATAATTTGGATGCTCTTATTCTGTGTACAGAAGAGATTTTATCTAGTTGTTGTGAAATTATTATTCTCTTACCAGTGTCTAATAATGTCTTTGCTGCTTAATTAGTTCTAAATGTACAGCTAAGGAGATCAAACATAAACGCTGATGTTGTTTGTTTCTGTGAAGACGTACGCAGTGCACGTGCGAGATACGGTCCGTAAGACGGAGCGCAGCTACAAGCTGGTCACCCAGAACAACACGGTGGAGTACAACCTGAAGGACCTGGAGCCGGGCGGCCATTATGTCATCACTGTGAGACTGCGCAACATGAGCAAGGAGGCCACCTACACCCTCAACACAGGTACAGCACACCATAGGCCACCTACACCCTCAACACAGGTACAGCACACCATAGGCCTACACCCTCAACACAGGTACAGCACACCATAGGCCTACACCCTCAACACAGGTACAGCACACCATAGGCCAGCACCCAGGGTATAGGCTACACCGCACCATAGGCCACCCCAGGCCATAGGCCAGCACCCAGGGTATAGGTTCGACTAGGCCATAGGCCAGCACCCAGGGTATACTGTAGGTTCGACTAGGCCATAGGCCACCACCTAGGGGTATAGGCCACTCCACACTATAGGCCAGCACCCAGGGTAAAGACAACACCACACCATAGGCCAGTATTTAGTGGTTTCTTCAAGGGACTAAGCAGCGTTGTTTATTTTTGTTGTTTAAAATCCAAATTGCTTATCCAAATTTTTGCTAAATTTGTTACAGTTACTGTAATGGAACATAGCACACATTAACCAGCCAGCACCGAACACTAGCATTACGTTTAACAAGGACTTGTTGTATGTGTGTGCTTCACATATGATCTTCATGTTCAGTACACTGTGGTTGGCTGTAAAACGCGATGAAAAGCGCTTCTGGTGTGCTACATGGGTGTGGGTTGTAATTAAATGTCAGCTGACAACAGACAAGTGAGTGAAAAGTGCTTCAAAAAATGTTCTTGTGTGAGTTGGCCTTGAGCCGTTGTTGCCTGTGTGTCCTTGTCCTTGGTAGTCCCCCTGCCGGCTCCTGAAGCTCTGAAGATCCTCAACGAGCGTGATCACATATACCTCTTCTGGAAAAGCTTGGCTGTGAAGGAGAAGACTTTTAATGAGAGCCGGGTGAGGAGCTCCGTTCTCTGCCAAGTGCATGCTCACGCTCATGTCCTTGTAGAATAGTTTGCTTAATTATGTTTTAGTCAACTCCAGATGCTGCTTTTTGCCCATCTACCCACCTACCAATTTTGTTCATGCAATTTGTTGTTTTTGAGCAGTTATGTTCTATCATAATAATAATTTACTTGATGTAAAGCTGCACAGAAAGCAGAGTCAGATTTGCTGATTTCGGACCAATGATAGCTGACCGCCGACACGTCACATTTGGAACACCATCAGTTTTTTATTTGGCTTTGTTCTAAACATTTCAAACACATTTCATGTTACTAGGAAGGATTACATCTAACTAAATAAAGTTAATATAGTTTGGACCACAAGTGACAAAATGCCAGGGCGTTAGTGGGCAGCCTCCCAGTGAAATGCGGGCTCTGCCTGTTGCCTCTGGCTATCTGGGTGGCGGTGGCCAGCTTTATCTCAAGCTAATCGAATGTGTTGTAGTTTTGTTTTCTCTGAGTTTTTCTCTCTCTAACACGTCTCCCTGCCGCAGGGTTATGAGGTGCACGTGTACGACAGCGTGACCAACTCCACCACCTGCCTGGGCAACACGACCGAGACATTCCTGCAGATCAACAGCCTGCTGGCGCGGCACAACTACACCTTCTCCGTGCGCGCCCGCTGCCTCCTCAACGGACAGCTCTGCGGGGAGCCCGCCCTGCTGCTCTACAACGACCCTGACGCAAACGAAGGTGCCCAAACACCCCCACACAAGTCGACACAACTAGACATTTCACACCTCACGTTACACTGAGAGTTTCTGTCTTGAACGACATACTGTTATACTGTTTACTTCATAAGACATGGGAGGACTTGTTGGACTTATGGTTTGACTCGCTTTTCAAAGTTGTTTACTAAACAAGGGCCCTGTGTCCTAAAATCAGCACAATAGTAAAATGACACCACATTTTTCAGTATAGAAAATATCTAGCAATGGTGTGCCCTAGGCATCATGCAAGATGTATGCAGTAACTGGTATGACAGTATGTGCCATTTCAGAAACTGACAGAATCCTGTTATGTGCCATTTAAGAAACTGACAGAATCATGTAAAACAGTCAGGCAGAAACGATATGCTGTACAGTCATCAAAAATCGGACTACAGACATTTGCAGTTTTTCCAGTTTCAGTTCTACAGTTCTTCTAAGACATTGTTCCAAAATGTAAT
>JAVQKI010441554.1:0-14306 GCA_036025975.1 Nematalosa erebi | reverse complement strand
AGACTCCCTCTCAGGTGTAAAAAAAAGATGACCCCCAGAGACATCACAGGCAACTGCTTACACCCCCCCCCCCCCCTCAGATGCATTATTATTACTATTGAACCCAGGTCCCATAGCCTTTACTTACCTGACAGCAGCTCTGGAGTGTCCACCTCCAGCTGTGTTACTGTCATGAACCCCTGAACCACTCTTTCAGCACAGTTTAGATAACTTCATCAAGAGTGTCAACATCAGCATAACATGGGGATTAGCCAGTGGATTTTTCTGTTCAACTTGTTTCCTGCTGAGGAGCCCAGCGCCTAAACCCGAATGATCCGTCTGAACCTCAGGGGTCGGCTGCATGTTATGAAAACAAGGAAGTAGTACTGTAAGGGTAGATGTTGCCAAGAATTAAACAAGAGAATATTTTGGGATGTAAAAGCACCATTAATGCCCTGCTTTGTGGTTTGATTGACAAGGGCAGGGACAAGGCTACTGTATTTATAAAATTACTCATCAGGGGGTTTGGCTTTTTAAAATGCATTTCTGACATCAAACATCAAGTTACATCAAAGTTGTTGCTACCAGGGCCCACATTATAGATGGACTTAAAGTTCCTAAACGTTAGATTTTTTTTTGTTGTTTAAATCATTTCTGGCATGCTGTAGCAGACCTAAACTAGTTTCAAGAGTTATTACAGTGTGCAATTTCGAGGCAATTACATTGTCTTGATGAAGGCTTTCCATTCCCTTCTATTTTACTTTCATCATAAATCTGTTTAATGTGATGGGAGGTGTTTAGACAAGTATGGTATATATTTCTGACACTACAAAAGTCTAATAAAAGGTCCAGTAAGGAGCCAGGGTGCTGTCATCAGTAAAGTCTGTGACCCTCTGGGATTTCTGGCTTCAATTTCCGTAATGGAGAATACATGTGGAGAGTTTAGGGACAGATTACTGCCACACCAGCATAGGTCATTAATCGTCCTCAAAGTCCTATATGATCCAATAAAACATGAATAAAAATGACCTGTTTTACCAAATCACAGGCCTGTAGAACTTTAATTTCACCATAAAGAGTAATTTAATTTTTAATCTCTCCAAATTTGCAGTCAGTCAAGTCATCCTTAAATCTCAGAGTTTTTCAGACTGTGGCCATCAATGGGCACTGATGAAAAAGGTAGCAAGCTTTTTCGCCCTGGGTAATCTTTTTTTTTTTTCTTTCTTTCAAATGAGTGTAAATTTGGCTGTCCACATTTCATGAAACACCACAGGACCGTAAATTGTCCCAGACGAAGACACTAATAGCCCTGGACAGAGAGGCCTTGTGTGTGCCCAGCAGACTGTATGATGGCCCCTCAGAGCCGTGCTGTGTGCCAACGCCTTGGTCCTGTCTGCACCTTCCCTTTATCCTCTTTATGCCCAGTGATGCTGATGGAAGACAATAGGCATCTGCTTGCTTGCCAACTATGCCCTGGCCATTAAGAAAAGGGCTTCCAGTCAGGGCATTTAAAAGTCTGAAGTACATTAACACGTGTTCTTTAACTATGTTCCGAAGCAAGACCCAGACAGAAAAAAGGGGTGACAGGTTCAAAATCACATTTGCAGGTACTTCTGGACAGTCTTGCGTAACTTAGGCCTGTGAAAACTGATGTCGAGTCTCAAGGAGAGTATCAGTCAACTAAATTATTCTCCCTATCTATATTCTGGATAAAAGAAAATGTCTTCACTCTGCCTTTATTCCCCTTTCGTTCAGTCTTTCTATTTTTCTCCGCCCTGTAGTGTCGTGCTATCTAACAAATGGAAACATTTGACAGGGAAAGAAGAATTGTTTTTTTTTTTGGACTAGGCACAGAAGGCAATGTGTTTACTTTGAAGTGATGGGTAACGATGGAAAAAGCAGGGAAATAAATTTAAAAAATGTACTGAGACAGAGTTCTGTCCAATGCCATTACATAAGACTTTTGAGAAGAGAGAAGTGCTCCCTAGAATGTTCTCAAATGACTTTGAAATGGATTGTGCGGGCTGGGCAATTGGTCACTGCCATATACCCGAAAGAGCACTTGCTGCGTTCCAACCCTAAATTAACTCAGTTTATTTTTATGTTTATTCATTTCATTATTCCATCATGTCGGAGGGGAGGATGCTGTAATTACGTTAATTAACGAGTCGGAATGACTCCTCCAGCACTATGATACTAACTGACCCCTCTTTCTGTCTCTTTCCCTCTCTCTCTCTCTCTCTCTCTGTCTCTCTTTGTCTGTCAATGGTGTACTCCTGTCTCAGTGTAAACCCAGCTTGTTGGTTTTGTCAATGATTAAGAATTCATGACCTAAGGTCTGTTTGGTGTAAAGCTCTTCACTGGCTTACGAGCTTCTGAGATACAAAGCATCCCCTTCCCCAGACTGCACTTTAACTCCATGGTAACCCAGGAGATTTTTTTTTTTTCAGCTGTCTCATGTTCTTCATGGAGATGTCTGGTCAGAAAATAGAGTGGCGGGGCTGACATCTTTTCTGTAAGTGAGAATTGGACGTCCTGTCACTTACTTCAGCTCTCAGGCACAAAATCAATGAGCTCTATTATTGCCTCAGACCTGAGCTCCCGGCAGCATTGAGGTATGCAGGTGGAGGTATCTCTGTGTGTTGGTGTGTGTATCTGAGTGTGTCTATAGGTCTATGTGTGTGTGTGTGTCTGTGTGTGTGTGTGTGTGTGTGTGTCTGTGCGTGTGTGTGTGTCTGTGTGTGTGTGTGTGTGTGTGTGCGGAAGGTATACCTGGCAGGCTGAGAAGAGCATGTCCATCACCGTACACTGTAATGATCAGTTAAGGGAAGGTGATGCGGCTGGGCTAATTACAGGCATGGTCACAGGGGACCTCATTACAGGGTCGGCAGACGGCGCACAGAAGGCTTCAGGCACGGCACAGGTCATTCCCAGGGTACACACTCACTCCGAGTAGCTTTTCATCCCCACAGGTCTGACAGACGCGCGGAGCTGCGTCAAAATTTTCCCTGACTTCTAATTAACCCACTTCTCGTCTGTGGGCATTTCGAGAGCTTATGTTGATCTCCTTGTATTTGCGTTAGATGGGGCTGTTTTCTTTTGACTGATTCCCACGTGCTCTCTGTTATACTTTGGAGGTCTCTCTCTTGGTGCTAACCTGAGAATGGAACAGTTCTCAGCAGGTTAGGAATCATCACCAGACCTTCATGGCTATGCAGAGTATCAACATGTGGAAAAGATCAACGTTTCCATTCTTGGAGTCTATGCTTTCTTTTTTTTGTACATTTGCTTTCCTGGACACTATTTCACACTCTGCGACTGTCTGAAGCACTGGGACGTTGTTTGGGGTCACTATTGAGTAACTCAGTGGAAAACAAAGGGTGCTGCCAGCTTGCCCTTCCAAAACACGTGGTTGTTGTTCTCAGCTTTTGTCAAGTGGCACTCTATTTTCACTTGGATACATGTTTAAGCAGACAAAAAGAGAATGAAAAAAAAGTCTGTGTGTGTGTGTGTGTGTGTGTGTGGAGAGCTGATCTGAGGTCCGTACGGCCTCCACACTGGGCGAATGTGGAAACTGTCACAGCCGCCAGCTCTGAATGCTTTCCCACGACAGCGGGCGTGGAAGAGGAATCAGTCCACTGGGTCTGATCCACCTCCCACAAATTATAGATTCCTGACCTCCAGATATGAAGTCATTTTGGTAAAGGGCAGCGTTTGATGAGAGCCACCACTAATTGCTAATATTCCCACACAAAAGCCATCTTGTGCGTCTTGTGCGGCTTCCTCTGTTTACAAAGGGCTTTCTGCTAGACAGCAAGACTACAAATGACTTGTACTGCATTACTGCTGCAACCTTTTCTTTAATGGCTTAGTATAGATCAAGCTGTCGAGGGCAAGCCTAGCATTTTACATTGGAAATTGGCCCTTTATTCATTTAATGCACTGACTATTCAGAGTAAAAGAACTAGTCAAAGGGAGCAATCTGCATAGCAGAGCTGAGCCCAACCTGATGTGTTGTCAAAACATCATCAATACTTAATTACTACTGCATATTAAGCATGTTTGAGGTCTAAAAGTAGTAGTCCGGACTACTTCCAACCATAGCCCTGTTCGTTGCGCTTACCGAGAGCTGTCAACAGGAAGAGGGATGAGAGAATTTGTTACAACAATTGACCAAATAGCTTAATGGCAGCTAACATTAACTGAATAGCCATAACCGCACTTTAAATTTAAGTCACTATGGCCCCATTCAGTAAGTGTAAGACGTTTGTCTGCTATTTGGTCTATGTTGCCCATAATTTTCTTGTTCTTCCTCCCATTTTTAGCACACAGTGATCTCGAACAACAGGGAAAATTCTCTGGAATATCCCTTCAAGGTCCATTTACACATTGAACGATAACTATAAAGATAACTAAAACAATATTTCCGTTTACACTGACCAAAGATAACACTAACACAACTAATTTCTAAAATGCCATGGTTTGTGATTGGCTGTCAACGTTTAAAATCACTTTGAAAAAGAGCAATTGGTTGAAACAGAAAGTATTTGGATAGGTTCAAGATGCTTTGCGCAAAGGGAAACGATGTAAAAGCATAATTAGCTTGGAGGTCACTTTTTTTTTTTTTTACAAAGGCGGTTGTGAAGCAGTTAACCTACAAGGTCATCAGCAATATGGGGAAAATCTGAACTGGGTCTTCAAAATAGCCTTTATATATTTAGCTGTCAACATCTTTATAGCTAATGTTGATTTATGTCCTTCACTGCAGCAGACCTGTATTGCTTTTGCTGGATGCTCTTACAAGAGCTACTGTAAGGCCAAAATCTCCAAACTGAAATACTGGTAATGAATTAAGATGCCATTGCCAATTACCAGTGACTCCCAAACAAAGTGATTTCCAGCTAATACAGACATCATCTAAGATGGCTTACTGGCAGATGCATTAAAGTGTGTGTGTGTGTGTGTGTGTGTGTGTGTGTGTGTGTGTGCTGTCAAGTGGGTGTTCTGCCTTAAATTTGCTAAACAGAATCCTAAAATACCTACAGTTCGGTGTCCTCTGTAGTGGTAAGCAGTGCTGGGAAGGTCAAGAGGAAGCGCATGCTTTCACCTCTTAATGTCTGCCTCAGAGTGAAAACCTGTGGTTTGGAGCGCTTGTCCCTACAGCATGATTACAAGGGGCATGACCAGGTCCCTTTGTTCCCATAAGAGAAAGGCTGGTCATTGCAGTAGTTAATTGTAAGGCTGTAGAGTGGAGCATGTGGTGTGAAGCCAAAGAGGTAAAGCTCACGGTAAAACTCATGGTCTTTCATTAAGTGAAACTATACTGTGCTGTCTTGACTTAGACAGCTGACTTAGACTGCATCTGTTTATAGACTGATTGCTTTTAAATTCTTTTAACACTTTGTGTGTGTGTGTGTGTGTGTGTGTGCGCTTGTCTGTCTGTCTTCAAGTTTATATACAGTACAGTTTGTGTATGTGTGTGTGTGTGTAAAACAGAGATGAGTGTCTGTCTTATAGGCATTGTGATGCCTGTTTGTGTGTCTGTGTTAACGTGTTGTTTTTGGAATGCTTATTGTTAGTGAAAGATCATGTTTTATTTTAAACCATTACTCAATGAAGAATGAAGCAATGAGCAAGGAACAAACTTGTGCCAAAGAACACAGGAAGCTCTTAAAACAGCACAGCCACTAAAATATTTCATATTTCACAACAAAGCTTGAGACAATCCACTTTGACATCTACAATTTGGTTTGTTGTTCTTGGTATTTTATAATGTTTGATCTTTTTTTTTTTTTTTTTTCTATTTTCAGACATCCTACCGAGGTCTTACTGGATTTTTTTCTAAATCCTTATAACCAAAAGCAATCAAGCAACCGAGGTAAAATTGACTTTGACTAATGATGGCGACCAGCCGCCTGCTTTTAGGCGGATTTGTCTTGGCTGTCTTATTGAATCTTAGTGATGGTGGTCTGGTGAAGAAAATCCTGAGACATCGGCGACAGTCCCTGACGGCACCTGGTGTGGACAACACCACCCTCCCGAACCCTCACCAACCTGTCGTTTTCAACCACGTCTACAATATCAACGTTCCTGCCGGTTCTCTGTGCTCCGTGGACCTGGAATCGCCGGGAGGTACGGCACTTGAGCCAAAGGATGACCCAGCTGGAACGCGGATCACAGAACACACTCTGGATGGGGAGAACCAAATCGTCTTCACCCACCGCATCAACATCCCCAAGCAGGCCTGTGGCTGCAGCGACGGGCTGCCTGACCTAAAGAATCTGCTGAGCCGCCTGGAGGTGCTGGAGGGAGAGGTGTCCACACTCAGGGAACAATGCACCAGCGAGGGGGGATGCTGTGGAGCCCAGGCCGCAGGTATGAGAAAAAAAATCCTAACGTTAGTTAGGAAAGGCCACTAAGTCGAGCTCAAGCCTCAGGAACGAGGAAAAAAACAAGAGTAGCGTTAGTTAGGACAGGCCACCAAGTCGAGCTCAAGCCACGGGTATGGGGAAAAAACAAGCTTAGTGTTAGTTAGGATAGGCCACCAAGTCGAGCTCAAGCCACAGGTGTGTGAAAAAAACAACCGTAGCGTTAGTTAGAATAGGCCACCAAGTCAAGCCACAGGTATGAGGAAAAAACAGGTAGTTAGTTAGAACAGGCCACCAAGTTGAGCTCAAGCCACGGGTATGAGGAAAAAAAACAGCCTAGCGTTAGTTAGGATAGGCAACCAAGTCAAGCTCAAGCTACGGGTATGAGGAAAAAATAAGCGTAGCGTTAGTTAGGATAGGCCACCAAGTCAAGCTCAAGCCACGGGTGTGAGGAAAAAAACAAGCGAAGTGTTAGTTAGGACAGGCCACCAAGTTGAGCTCCGCTTGTCTCAGTCTGCTCGAGACTCACCTTGCTGCGCAGCTCATTGTTTGCTCTGCTCTATCTGCTTTGGCTGAGATCATTCAGGTTACTTAGTTTGACCACCTTAGTACAGATTGTTATAGTTAATAATAAATAAGACTCTTGGATAACCTTATTGTATGTGAATGTTTTTAAATTGTAAAATGATTTAGATCTAAAACTAGTGGAAAAGGTGGGCATTTAAGAGTCAACTTACTTTTTTTTTATTAAACAAGATTTATGTTTTCAAATACTGTTCCATTTTCACAACCCCCCTCTCAATCTTTTTTTTTTTTTCTTAAATCAGGTGGTGTGGGTATGACACCCTACTGCGGTGGTCATGGGAACTTCAGCTCAGAGGTGTGCGGTTGTATCTGTGAGCCTGGTTGGAAGGGACCCAACTGCTCTGAATCTGAGTGTCCAGACGACTGCTCCGACCAGGGCCGTTGTGTGGACGGAAAGTGCCAGTGCTTCAAGGGCTATGGTGGTCACAACTGCAGCCTGGAGATCTGCCCCGTAGACTGCGGCAAGTACGGCCAGTGCATTGGCGGCGTTTGCGTCTGCACCGATGGCTATTTTGGCGAGGACTGCTCCCAGTCGGACTGCCTGAACAACTGCCTTGGGCGCGGCCAGTGTGTGGACGGCGACTGCGTCTGCGAGGAACCGTGGACGGGCTTCGACTGCTCGGAGCTTATCTGCCCCAACGACTGTTACGACCGGGGCCGCTGCAACAACGGCACGTGCGAGTGTGACGAGGGCTTCACCGGTGAGGACTGCGGCCAGCGCACCTGCCCCAACGACTGCATGGGCCGTGGCTTCTGCGTGGACGGCCAGTGCGCGTGCAGCGCCGGCTACACGGGCGAGGACTGTTCTTCGCTCACCTGCCTAAATGACTGCAATGGCCGGGGACAGTGCTTCAACGGGGTATGTATCTGTGAGACGGGCTACCAGGGTGAGGACTGCAGCCAGCTGGCCTGCCTTAACAATTGCAACAACCGGGGCCAGTGCATCAACGGACGGTGCCAGTGTGACGCCGGCTTCCAGGGCGAGGACTGCTCTGAGCTCTCCTGCCCCAACGATTGTCGTAACCGGGGCCGCTGCGTCAATGGGCAGTGTGTGTGTGACGAAGGCTTCACCGGGGAGGACTGCAACGTCAAGACTTGCCCGTCCGATTGTTTCGGGCGTGGGACCTGCGTGGACGGCAAGTGTGTGTGCCATGCCGGCTTCACCGGCGAGGACTGCAGTGAGCTTAGCTGCCCCAACGACTGCCAGAACCGTGGCCGATGCGTCTCTGGCCAGTGCGTGTGCGATGAAGGCTTCACTGGTGAGGACTGCAGTCTGAAAGCCTGCCCCAATGACTGCCTGGGCCGCGGCTACTGTGATGATGGCCGCTGCGTCTGCCAGGAGGGCTTTTCAGGCGAGGACTGCTCTGTGCTCACCTGCCCTGCCAACTGTAACAACAGAGGGCGTTGCGTCAATGGCGCCTGTCAGTGCGAGCCGGGTTTCGAGGGTGACGACTGTGGCCAGCGGAGCTGTCTGAACAACTGCAATGGACTTGGCCGCTGCGTGGATGGACAGTGTGTGTGTGACGAGGGCTACATAGGAGAGGATTGCTCAGAGGGTGAGCTCTTTGTCCCCGTGGGAATAGAGGGGAAAGGCAGTGTGGGTGGCTAACCTCCTCTAAATCTTCAACTCTAACCTCAGCAGTTCTTTTTCATACTTTGTTTCATTTTGCCTTATTTTCTCAAACTGTGGAAAATGCATGCAATACGCAGAAAACCAAAGGCCATTTCAAAGTGATTGTGTGTATATAAATTACTCAGACTCCTTGGGGCTGATCAATACCATGTGTGTGTCTGGTAGAGTCGTTCCCCCTGTGTTATAGTTCATTTGTGGCTAAGGGGAAGGGAAGTCCTCTAAAACAATAAAAGACTCGACAAAATTTTCAGTTAAAAGACCCAGAAACCATTGAAGTGCCTGAAGCATTTTACTCCTCAATAAGAGGTTGACTAATTAAAACCAAATCTGTTTTATCCATCCAGCCTTAATCTCTTGCAGCTTTGTCCGACAGTTTCCAAACGGTTCTTAAAAGGCTGTTTCATCACAGACAATTAGATTATTTGGAAATAATGTCTTCATGTGGTTATAATGGGATCTTTGAGATCATTTTGTAAAGTTTCCAAAAGTAAGGCCCGTGACATGTTTAAGCAGTGCCACAGGGTCATCAGCAGATTGCCTCGGAGACTTTGGTGGCATATTGCCATAGCAACACTGCCTTTGATTTCACGTATCCTGGTGGCTGGCGGTAGAGAGGGCTTGAAATGGCCAGTGATATGTACCTTTGATCATGACACACACTTTAATCAGAGAGGGTAAAAGCGGAGCGAGAGGCACAAACGTTCGTTAAGTTCCGTGTTCTATTTTCACAAAGGGGGAGGGGGGGAAATCCCCCTTTATGCAGACCTAAATCGAGCCCTTATAGGCTGATACAAAAGATCATTGAAAAGTTTAGATTGTGACGTACTAACTTATGCAGACCGGAACCGTTCACATTCGCTCCCACTATAACGTATTATGTCGCTCTATCTTGGTCAGTATTCAATGATCTTTGCTTTAATGTCACACATGCTCCTCTCTTGTCCCACAGTGTCACCTCCAAAGGACCTGATAGTGACCGATGTGAACACCGAGTCGGTCAATCTTACCTGGTTCAACGAGATGCTGGTGACAGAGTACCTGATCACCTATGTACCCACGGCACCTGGCGGGCTGCTCCTGGAGCGCACTGTGCCAGGCGACCGCACTGCAGCCACCATTGATGACCTCGAGCCTGGCATCGAGTACCTGATTAAAGTCTTCGCTGTCCTAAGCAACAAGAAGAGCGTGCCAGTCAGTGCTCGTGTAGCTACCCGTACGTTCTCATTTCACCACCTGTAAAAAAAAAAAGACACATTGTTCCCCACATTATTTTGGGCCTGGAGTCTAATTTATCTAGTTATCTGACATTTAAGCATGTCAGACAGCTTTGATCAGTGCCAGCTGGCTATACTGTTGTTGGTGTTTATAAGGTTTTTGCATGCCTTACTCCTCATGTTATCAATGCACAAGTATTTGACCAAAACTCCTTGCTCCTGCTATGCTATATGAGGTAGCCATTGCTAGTGCTTCATTGACGTCTCTACGGGCACCTGTCAGTGGACATAGTCACTCCCTCTCAGTTGGAGACCCTCAGATGGCAGGAGGGAAATTCATATTCAGGAAGTGTGACTAATCTAGAACACACTGACGATTGCCCAGAGCAGTGAGGCATTGCTGTGAAACGTTCACACTTGAGAAAAATCTTTCCTCGGAAGAAACACCCACTTTGGTGTCTTGCCTCTTTTATTATTCATTTATTTTTTGCTGCTCTAGAAGGGAAAGTGTGTGTGGGGGAAATTGACAGATTTTCAAAAAAACGTCTCAATCTGTTTGTTGGCACAAAGTCGTCAAAATCACTGAAACCATCCTTTGTGTGCAGATCTTCCACAGCCCGATGGCCTGAAGTTCATGTCCATCCGAGATACATCAGTGGAGGTGTTTTGGGACCAGCTGGATGTCCCGTTCGAGGGCTGGGAGCTCTCCTTTAGGAATACCGTGAGTTACTGTACAGTATGTCAGGCCAAGGTTCCAGCCCAACTATGGCAGATGGATTTTGTTTTCAATAACTCTGGACTGCCCAAACTTTATTGATCTCATTTTAGTGCTTCGCTCAAAGTGACCGAACACACACACACACACACACACACACACATACTCAGAGACAGCTGTTTGTTTAATAAATCAAAATTAACAGGCATGTATTGGATAGCAAATCCATTGCTATAATTGACAAGTTGAGAGCCCACAATGTATACCACACTTTATGGAGAGAGTAATAGCAGCCCAGAGCACAATATTAGCATTTTTGCAAGGCGGTCACATTTTACAGTATATATCTCACCATGCTATTTTCTTGGACATCTAGAATATTCTGTGTAATTGTTACCTTGTCATAAGACAGATGATTCCAATATCTGTCCTAATTGCATTCCATAAACCACCACCATCCTGTTCTCTCTCTCAGCTCTTGATGGGGAGAACTGGTGAGTGTCTCTGTACGTTTATTACCAGGAATGCCTTAGTGGAGACATGATTTGTGTTGCCAAATGCCGGGAATCCAGTCCAATAGTGTCTTTGCAGCCTGTCTTAGGTCACTGAGGTTTATTGTGAGAGACTGCTGGTTCTGTCAGAAGCACAAGCCACATATGTCTCCCTTGTTTCTTCCAAGTGCTCCGGAAAAAACCTCAGCGACCTCACACTTTTATTCCCTGTGGTCATAATGTACCCAAGATTGTGTATTTTGGAGAAGGGCTGTTGAGGAGGGTTTTTTCTTCTCCCACCCATGTTCTTGCACGTTTTTGAGCAAGTGTAAAAAAGATGCTGAAACAAATCATTATTATGTTTTATTACATTGTAATAAACCTTAATGCCATACCTCATTAATGGAAACCGTTGTCAGCCATTAATTTCATGAGGCAGTTTCAAGAATAATTTAGTTTAAACACATTGTGTGGAAGGAATGCTGATTTTAAACAGTGTGAAATCTCTAAGTAGCAGCTGTTGTGAGGACGCCATGAAATTCTGTTCAGTGTTGACTCTAAAGGTTTCTAGCGAGCTTATTTCACACTTAATTTACATCTTCAAACAAAGCGGGTTGTTAAGTTGAGACTACAAACCCCTGTGACATGTAAATTGCAAAGAAGTTTTTTTTTGTTGCCGTGTCTCATTGTTTTAATATTGATTCAGACAAAAGCAGTTAGCTTGGGGCTCTGTGTGTGAATTATGCATGCTCCTTATTAATCTCTCTTTCTCTCTCTCTCTCTCTCTTTCAGAAAGAGGAGAATGGCAAAATCTTGAACATGCTGAACCGGGGACAGACCAGCTTCGAACAGGTCGGACTTGGGCCCGGTCAGGAGTACGAGGTGTCACTTGGTGTCCTCAAAAACAACACCAGAGGACCACAAACCACCCAGACTCTAGTGACAAGTAAGTGGCATTTTCTAAATAATCACCCCTTTCTTGGCTTTTTTCTTCCCAGAGACCTTCTGAAATGGTTCAGTTGAACAATTATTGTGAAGCATATTGATCTAAATGCTTTGAATTCAATTCTACCAACTACCCGTAATGAGGATAAGTTTAAATTTGTAATACTCTGACAGTGTGCATTATGCTAGCATTTATCCTTTCAAATTAAGAGACTTTTGTGGGGCATATTTATCAGGATGCCTTATAATGAGTTCACTGGAATGTTTGCCTGTGGACTGCAGACATCCATTTGTTAATGACAAAATGGCCCCACAGGTGTGTTAGGTGTTATCAGAGTTTTTAGCATAAAGCTCATATGCACCAAGAGAATATGGAGAGGGACAAAATGATTTGTTATTCTACAAATCCCAGAGCCTGTGGGTAGGAAAGGGCGGTCTGTTTTGGCCAAATAAAATGTCACTCTAAGAGGATTTTTCAATGGAAAAAACAGGGACTCTCCCCTGGACTCTCTCACTCGATTCCTGAATTTACAGCCGTGAAAGAGGGGACGCATAGGTGGATTATTTAGGAAGTCTTTTTCCAGGTGAAGCTCCGAGGGTGATAACAAGTGTTTTATTTGATCAAGTGCGACAACAAGGGGCTTTTCTAACGCAGTTTCCCTTTGGCTTTATGGTCTCTTCATCATCGCGCTTGTCAAATAGCTTGACATCATTTATTTATGGAGAGTGACTTACCTGCCAGTGTAAACAACAGTGTGTGTTGCTGTGTGTGGGTGCACACATCGAGGAGAAGCCATTCTCTTTCCATTTCTGTGCAGAGGCATTACTTCACTGCTTAACTTCTTGGCCTGCTGCTAGAAATGAGTCTTCAGAGAGAGTGAGAGAGAGAGAGAGAGAGGAGAGAAAGACAGAGAGAGAGAGAGAGAGTGAGAGAGAGAGAGAGAGAGAGAGAGAGAGAGAGAGAGAGAAAGAGAGAGAGAGAGAGAGTAGTGGAGCTGGGTTATGTTGAGTGATGCTGTGCATGGTTTCTGAATGCTCTCTTTGTGAAACCCAGTGGTTGGTGCACAGAGAAGAATTCTAGCTCTGAATTTAGGTTGAAATAGGGTCTTTACTCATTCGCTAATGTACAAGAAGGCCAAAGTATCTGAATTCACATTTGTTTTTCAGCATCCGCCAGATTTAGGCCAAGAGTTACAGAAAAAAAAAAAGCACGTCATGATTTTCCTCTTTTTCCTCTGTCATGCTCATGACTCATGTCTGTTTCGTCTGGTCTTTCCTAAAACAAGAACTTGACACACCACGGCAGACGGAGGTGCGTGACGTGACGGACACCTACGCTGTCATCTCCTGGTCTCCGCCGGTGGCCCAGATTGATGCAGTCACCCTGTCCTATGGACCCGCCTCTGACCCTCACAACAGGAAGTCAGTGGACCTGCTCCCCACAGACACACAGCACACAACCGACGGGCTGATTCCCGACACTGAGTATGAGGTAACCCTGGTGTCCAAGAGGGGTGACATGACCAGTCACCCTGCCTCTGAAACCTTTACCACAGGTAAATAAACGTTGATACACAGTGTAGTGAGACTATAATGTGTTGCATTTCTTTGTGTTGTTTAACTTGGGCTGGGTAATTAATTGAAAAAATGTATCAGACCTACATCGTTAATCATTAATCGCTGATGAATAAGCATAGCGTTGTTATTTTTGACATTGTTATTTATTAACTTTTTCTGTAGATCCTCTGCATTCATCACATGTGTTTGCCTTGTCTAGCCAATTAAACATGATCTTGATTTTAGGTTTTGTTGCAAAGTCGGTAAATATGGGAAAATATGTTGTGGGCAAATTTTTTGCCATATTGCCTAGCCCTAACTTTGATATCATGCCTTGCCATTCATTTCATTATATTTTTTTAGGCATCACTGTCCTCAACAATACTCTCTCTTTTACATGAATCACTCCTGTAAAGAAACTTAAACAAGTCTAACATTAGTCTTTTTCCTTTGTTTTGTGTTGTAGGCCTGGACGCCCCCATAAATCTGCAGGTTGTTGGTCAGACTGACAACACTGTGACCCTGGAGTGGACGAACAGCCAGGCTGATGTGGACCGCTACCGAGTCAAATTCAGCCCTGTGTCCGGAACAGCTCATGGAGAGGACCTGTTCCCTGAAGGGTCCGATGATAAGACACAGGCTACTATCACAGGTAACGGATAACAGAACCAGGAATTAAAACCTGTTCATGGCACAAGAATGAAATTAGGATTACACTTTACTAGAGGGTGTCGGCATACAGTAAGAGTGTCATAAACATGTTATACTGTACACATACATGATGATGAGTTGTCATTAAGTGACATTCAGTTTTTGTAA
>JAVQKI010441502.1:0-12454 GCA_036025975.1 Nematalosa erebi | reverse complement strand
TATTTGAATTGAGAATGTAAAGAGTATACAGAGAAAAGATAAAAGAATGAGAGAGAAAGAGAGAGAGAGAGAAAGAGATAAATAAGAGTGAAAGAAACACTGAACATCAGGGAGTCATTTGGAGACTTGTGATCTTCAAGAATTTCAGATAGCGCTCATGCTTGACACAAACACCAGAGGGTGCTGTTGAGCTCAAGAGGAAAATATCCTTGTGTGTCTGGGTTGGCTTGTGTACACAATCATGTAAATATGCATGTTGTGTACACTACATTAACTAATTATGTGTTTTGTGTGCATTTGTGAATACTTACTGATGTTGTACTGCTGGATCTTGCTGATGTAGCCGTAGAGAGGACAGTGGCCGAAGATGACCAGCATGACAGGTTCTGACCCGTCTGGCTTCATCTGGACTGTGTGTGCCGAGTGGCCCACCACCGCGTAGGGTTCTTTAACTCGTGCCGGGAGCTGAACCCATGACTGGTTCCGGATGTGAAACACCCAAAGCTCAGCAGACACATTCCCCGTGGAATCAATCTTGCCTCCATACATATACAGCTCATCCTGAACACAACGCATGCAATGGAGGTTACTCATCTGTGCAGAAGTACAATGATGTACCACCTCACAGACACCACTTGTGTAATGGCTCCAGATAAACTGACGGTGTACCTTGTGCAGAGCCAGAGAGTGACCATAGCGAGGGGTCACCAAGTTCACAGAGGGGCTCAGACTCATCCAGCTCTCAGATGACAGGTTGAACCTGAAGGAAAGAGAGAGAGAGAGAGAGAGAGAGAGAGAGAAAGAGAGAGAGAGAGAGAGAGAGAGGGGAGTAAAATAAGGTTTTAAGGTTTTAAACAGGTTTTAAAAACAATCTTTGGTATGTCCATTATTTTACAAAGAGCATAGGCCTGGTATGAAATCAAAAACTGAGTTAAAAGGATGGTGCAAAAACGCTGAATAACAGTACTGTGTTTTGGTCAATAAACGTATCACTGAAAAGACCTGGCCTCATTTATAAACAGTTTATAAACGTATCACTGAAAAGACCTGGCCTCATTTATAAACAGTGCGCACACCCAAAAGATTGCGCACGCTATATTTTACGCAGACTTTGGGAATTATGTAAGCGCCTACAGTACGTAACTTGCCTTGGAAGTTGCAACACTCACTGATGCACCAGCAGGTGATACATATCACAAACAGAAGACTGCCTCTTCCGTGCCCGTTAACTTGAAGAAATTATTTTTCTTACAAGCAAGAAGGCAACTGTACCCTCTACTTTACTCTGCCTCAGTCTGGCGGATATGAGTGGACGGAATAACCTGCTTAATTTTGTCTTGTAAGGAGTAAATACTGTGCTTTAGAAGGGCTTCACAGATTTTATCACAATTATTTAGCTACCAAATGGTTTTTGCTCACAACTTGCAAAATACTCTGTCAAACACAGGCTCTCAATACTTGATTTGGAATTTAAACTGAATCACAGGCGTTTAACTGACTATACATAGGATATCATGGGCGTGGCATGATGCTCGTAAACTTAGCTCCACATTTAGTACAGATTGTGATTTATAAAAAGAAACTGAAGTAGGAAATAAATGCACAAAGCTAAGTAAAATAGCTAAGTAAAAAGCATATACACTTTCTGTGTTTTGTCCCTTTTGCCGTGAATCCTACACGCAGTTTTATAAATGAGGCCCCAGATTTTTAATTTTTACTTGATGTGTGCATTGAGGCTAACAGCCATCAATTATTTCTGATATTCGCAGTTTAAAATAACGGAACAAAACAGAACGAGCAGCTACGCTGTGGATCTACTGTGTAGATGGTTGAACACTTTTATGGCTGTATGAGTTGTGCTCCTTGTGCTGTTTGTCCCTTTTCCTTTACCATACTCTGCCTCTGCTTAGGTGCTCTACATGTGATTGGCTTCATAAAGGGAGCACCTGCCCAAGGGATCAAGCTCCTGCTGCTGGAGAGGCTTCTGGTGTGGGGACTGCTGGCTGTCTTTGTGCCTCTCAGCCCAGGAGTTTTGTTGTGTGCTTATGTCATGGACTTTGAGTTTTGTGTTGTTAATTTAGTGTGTCTTGTCAGTACATGTTAATAAATCTGGTTGGGCATTACTTTTAAGGTGCTTAAGGTGGTTGTTGTTCGCCCCAGTAAGGCCAACAAGGAAGGGGCGTAACAAAACATGGTAATGTTTTTCTTCATTTGGATACATTTCAGCAAAAAAAAAATCATTAACTAATTATGATTAATTAATCATTTGACAGCCCTAAATCCAATCCAGCACTTTGCATTTGACTTTAAAGCAGTCCTGTTCAGTTCTTCTGTTTTCCATAGAAGAATCTTGCCAATAACTGTATGACCCCTCTTCCCCGGCCTTACATCTTTGATAATCATGAACCTATGCTGCCATTGGCTTCATGGCAATCTGATCCTTTGTGAGATCTCCAGCCCAACAATCTAATGAACAGAGGAGTGTCTGCAGTGGACTGGCTGGTGTGAGTACTTACGCCTTGACCATCTGGTAGTTGGTGTAGTTGAATACGTGGCCACCCACCACCCACATGACTCCCTCATGCACCTCGGCCTTGTGGGAAGCGCGGGCCAGGCCCTGCTCGTTGAACTCTTCTCTTGTCCAATAGGAGATGTTGCCCGGGACGGGGATGGAACAGTCTGTCCCTGTGCAGCGGAGATTGCACATAGTCAGCATTAAGGTACGTGTGTGTGTGTGTGGGTGTGTGTGTGTGTGTGTGTGGCTACTCAAACACTAAAAGCACATGATTCACCAGGAATTAATCATATGATACTGATTATTAACTTTGTGAGTTTCATTGAAACAAGAACCTCTTAATCAGCCATAAGACGTCACTGCAAACATCAGGCAAGTGTTCATGACAATTACGTGAGTGAGTGAGTGAGTGAGTGAGTATGATGTGTGCGTGTGTGCGTGTGTGTGTGTTTGTGCCCCTGTGTGTGTTTGACTGTCACAAGGCTGCTACTAAATAAACTTAATGTCTGAACTTTCAAACATTAATTCACTCACTCACTCACACATGCGTCTGAATACACACACACACACACAAACGGTTCCTTGTCTGCAGAAGCATGGCTCACTAGGCTGTAGAGGGTGAGGCCAGTCAGTCACATGAATCAACACATCCACAAATAGAGGAAGAGAGACGGTATGAGACAGAGAAAAGAAAAGAAAAGAAAAGAAAAGAGAGAGAGAAAGTGAGTGGGGAAAAAGAGAGAGGAACACAACAGAAAGCTGTTTAGTGAGGGTAGGAGAAAAAGTGGTGGTAAAAGGAGGTAAACAAAAGAGAGAGTATGAGCAAGACTGAGAAAGGAGAAGAGAAAAACTAGAAGGAAGAGAGGGGAAGAAAAGGAGGAGGGGGGAAGAGAAAGTAAAAGGAGGAGACAGAAAGGACATTGTGGAGCAGAGGACAGTGTAAAAGAAGAGACAAGACTGTTGACAGAAGGACATGAGGAAGTGTGTGTGTGTGTGTGTGTGTGTGTGTCTCAAGATGCCCACACCCACCTTGCCAGTTGGACTTGCACACACAGGTCCCTGTGTGACAGGAGCCCCTGTGGGGGTGACCGCAGCCAGAGGGGCATGCTGGGATATCACAGGCGTCGCCCCTCCAGCCCTGGTCACACTCACACATCACAGTGTTGTCCACATCTCCACTCTCCCGACACACACCCTGGTCCGAGCAGTTATTGGGACACGTGTTTATCCTGCATGACACACACACACACACACACACACAAAAGTAAACCACAAAGCCTTAATTAATGGTTTTGTATTGTTTTTAAATCAGTGCCAGGGCTAGGGCTGGGCGATATGGCAAAAAAAATAATCACAATATATTTTCCCATACTGAACGATATTGATTTTTATCACGATTTTATTTTTCCCTTGACACTGCCAATTTGAAAGCATCTGGACTCAAACCGTAAGAAACTAGAGATTAGTTCAACATTTCATTAACATATAAAACAAATGGCATGCATTAACATGAGAGATTCAGAAAAAACAACTTATATTAAAGCTGGTTGTAAATTAAGCAGTAGTAACAAACCGCGCTGCATTTTTCATTCAAACTGAGTCGTGGCTATATGACCTTTAACCTATGATGTCATCACAATAGGAAATACAGCATGAAATACAAATATCAAAATGCAAAATTGGCGCTAACAGACATTTCTTTCAAGTGATTAAAAAGATTTGCTGTATTGCCAGTCTTTGAAGGCACAAGCCGCCAACATATCTGACACCTGACAGCGAATGGTGGTGGTGGGGGTGCGTCAGTAAGCTCCACAGAACCCAGACCTGAACCCAACACACAGACAAACCCTACAAGAAGCAAAGGGGGGCATCGCAACTGAATAGAAACAAGCAGTTTGAAGTCTTTGAGTTTGTGTGTGTGTGTGTGTGTGTGTAAGGCTTTTACTCCACTTTTGTCAACCCAAACTTTGATGTGCTTTTGTGTGTACAAGTGTCTGAGTTTGTGTTTCCCTGTATGTGAGTGTGTGTGTGCGTGCGTGCGTGTCTGTCTCTGTGTGTGTGTGTGTGTGTGTGTGTGTGTGTGTGTGTGTTTGCTTTACAACCTCAGGCCTGCCGATTTTGGTCACCATGGAGACCGCAGCAGCACAAACCGAAAGCCTCCCAATCAGTAGTCCCCTCAGCGCTGGTAGAGGTCAAAGAAGACATCCCTCGCTCCGAGTCCCTCTTTTCTCTCTCTCTCTCTCTCTCTTTCCTGCCTTTCATCTTTGCTCTCTCTTGTTCTCTTTTCTTCTCTCTGTCCCCTCTTTTCTCCCTTTCTCCCCTGTTCCCTTCTCTAATCCCCTATTCAGCTGCCCTGACAGAGTCTGTGTTCCTATCCTGAAGCATGCAGTCAAATCAAAGTTGCCTTTCTGATAAGATTCAAATGACCTGACAGTCATGTTAACACCAGGTGGGTGCTGGAGAAAGAGAACTGAATGTATGTGTGTGTATGTGTGTGTGTGTGTGTGTGTGTGTGTGTGTGTGGTTGTATCTGTGTGTGCTATACCTGTAGGAGATGTTGAATCCTGTCAGGTTGTAAGCCGCATCGCTGAAAAAGTGGAGGAGGGCGAATCCCGACTCGGCAACCACTTCAGGGACTGTTTCATTACTGTAAAGCTCAGGGACAATCAAGCCACTGCAACAGACAGACAGACACACACACACGCACACACACACGCACACACAAAGAAAGACAAACATCTTCATGGGTCTGTTTATGTAGTCAACAGGCAGACATAAACATTTAGAGCCAGAGCCAGAGCCAGGCATTTAGCATAATAAGCCTCTGCATTCAGATGCATCTCATTAGAGCCAATGTACTTTACACTCGAGCTCACGTAATACACAGACACACACCAATGAATGGAGCTGCATATCTACTGGGCTGCTGGAGAGTTGCCTGGAGACAATCCTGCTTTGCCTTTGTGTGTGTGTGTGTGTGTGTGTGTGTGTGTGTGTGTCATGATGTGCTCCCAGTAGCCTCTCTGTGCCGTGTTGTCCTTCCTTAATGAGAGTCCCAGTGTAGCAGTGGCTTTCCTAAGAGCGGAGCCAGCTGGAAGACACCAGAGTGCCCGCTGACAACAGTACAACAAGACCTCACTCCATAACTCTCCCTGTTCACACGGAGGAGACTGACAACTGACGGACAATGTAACAGACACACACACACACACACAGCCGGACAATGTAACAGGTGCGAGCACACACACCAGTGATGCACAGGCTGATCCAAATGAAGCGGTCCATCGCAGTCATCCGTGGTTTGAGTCATACAAACATTTGTTTAATGATATTCGGGTCGTGTTCGGTCAAGTCAGTTAAAGTAATTATTGACCTTTTAAAATTAGTGTTCAAACACAAATATTTTTTGCCTATAAAAAGAAAAAGGTTATCATATGCTCAAATACATTATTGCTTGAATGTCGGTTGCAAAGATGCAGCACTACAACTTTCCACACATGATTCAAGCCTCCATGAAATTCACGGAACCAGTAAATAGGAAATAGTAAACTAAGTGAAAATGATACAAGTGCAGGCATTGTTTTATGGCCTACTTTTATAGCCATGTTGTTGTGAAGATATCTACAATAACAGCCACAAACCAAAGCCAAACATGGCTCACCACAAATGCGGAACAGGTAAGGCAAGCCTTTGCATCCCAATTGGCCAAACTCCAGTCCAAGGCAATCAGGACACCTACAGCCCACGTTAAACGGAACCATAACATTTCAATACTTTGTGTTTGGTGTTAATAGAACATATGGTATAAGAGCTGTTTTGCCTATTGCTGTAATTTTGAAGAGAAAAAAATGCAGGTCATACAGTGGTCGGGTTGGTTGAACGCGCTGGATGATCACGGGTCGTTTTTAAGCTTACCCGTGCATCACTGTCACACACCTTGCTTGATCGAATTTCTCTACTGGGACTCAAGTATTCTTCCAACTTGTCTTTATCAAGATAGAACATCAGTCATTGAGAAAACAAAGCAAAAATATTAAAAATCGCACTTGTATTTCAATTTTGTGTGCATTGTGTATATTGTACACTCCCATTTGAACTTCACTCTTAGCAATTGTAACAAGAGCGCGCAAATACAATGTCTTAGTGATAAGCGCTGCTCTTGGCGATACTACGTCCAATTTACTAACATTCCCCTTTATCAGGTAATCAGCGCTAAACCCCACCCTCTCGAGCGTCATGTGTGCTTCCAAGCCCCGTATGGAGGTTCTGTGAACGCAGCTGTTGAATGAGTTGAATCATGACAATCTTTCCAGGAATGAAACATGCTGATTGTGAAAAAATACAATACATGAGATGTCAGCAAGTAGAGATGATACAGAACAGTAGTTCTACTTCGCTTTTTAGAAAACACTCAGATCTCAGATCTGTTCTTGCATGTTGGCAAAGTCAGTCAGACACATAGGGAAATGAATCGCTTACAAATTGAAAGTAAGAAATTCGAACGATGAGCAGCTCACAGTTACTTTCGGTGTGGTTTAGGCAAGCAAACAGGTGCTCGGACTCTCCCCCATCTCCCCTGACAGCCCCATAAAGGCACATGCAGAAGTAGGAAATACCCAGGTGGCAATTCTGTGCTCAACTGACCGGCTTTGAGCATGCCATGCCATGTTATAAGGCGCATTTAACGCTTGAAAAGACTGGCTATTTCTTTGTACATCTTGCCCTTAGAGTCTTATCAGTTATAGGAATGCCCAAGTTAAGTGCAACAGACCTAAAAGGTCACATAGGGTGATGTGAAAGTCACTGCTGACAAAAGCTGGGAATAGATTTTTCCTTCTCTATACTTCACTGAAGTGTGTGTGCCGAAAGGACTCTTTCCCACAATGTGCCCTACTGCCCTTTGACTTGTGATGTGTCAGACTGTGTGTGTGTGTGTGTGTGTCAGACTGTGTCTGTGTGTGTGTCTGTGTGTGTGTATCCTGAGCTGATCACGGATTAGCAGGGCAGGAGTGAGGACTCCAGGCTTCAGACATGCTCCTTCTTAAACCACTTAACTCACTGACACTATACACACACACACACACACACACACACACAGACGCTTCTAGCATCTCACCAATCACAATGCGCCACGCCACAATCTCACATACACACACACGCAAAATAATCTGAAGTGCAGATCTAATTGATTCCACAAAATGACGTATAGTTCATATCTCTCTTCCTGAGAGGCCTTCACCAGCACATTACACAAACAATCCTTTCCCCATTACTTAGCTGCACGTGTTTTTGTATCAGTGCACACATTACTACACTCAAAGGAACACACACAGACATTATTCCACTTCAGCTCCGCAGAAAATCTCACATGAAGCCACAGTCACACAAACACACATACCCTCTCCCTAACAAACACCTATAGTCTTTTGCACATGGGCACAAACCCATCCTGTCTCTTTCTGACACACACACACACACATACTTTGCGGCCATTGCGTACCTGAAGGCAGCCAGCAAGGGGGAGTAAATGGAGTCTCCGTCATAAACATAGAGGTGGTCCCAGCTGCACTCCGTGGCAAAGTGGTCGAGCCGCAACCGCAGTATACTGTTCGGCCTACAGGGGGAGATACAGCAAGAACATGAGCGGCAACAGGGCTTCTGGATGACACAGTGCATATGTATTGAACAGTATGCAAAATACAGTGCAGTGCAGATAGACATTGTTAAAAAGATCAGTTTGTCAGCCCACTAAATGAATTGGTATAACCTCAGTACAATCCCAAAAGCCCTTCCTGGTTTATTATTGTTCATGAGGACCAAACATACAGATTTTGCTACATTGTGTAAAAAAAGTTATACAATGACAGCAGTGCAACACAACCAGAGCAGGTCAAGGATTAACATGGAGAGAAGAATCACGAGACAAGCTGGTGACCCCCTGTGTGTCTGTTGACAAACTCTGTGCTGACAGCGCTTTCAGATACTGCCTTGGAATGTTACTCTGGAAGAATATATGGCTCCTGAAGCTGCTCTGCTATCAGTTGATTGACTTTATGAGTTCACTTCTCTGCAGGGCAGGACAGGGCAGTGCTGAGTTATATGAGCACGCTCACCACTGCCTCCGCTGGGGCCTTGCCTTGGCCCAACCTTGGTGGCATTGCTATGGTGATTCAGCCATAAATTTGTGCACTGTCCTGTATCTGCTGATGGTTTCAAATAGGACTGGAGAGACTGCTCTTGCGTACTATTCATGTTCTTTTACAAAACCAGGCTGGAGTTTGTTTGCAAAGAGCCCTTGACACCTCAACCTCAAAATCAGCTTTTCTGTTGCTTTAAGAGCTGGCACCGTTTGAGCAATTGGCAGACAGTACTGCTTAGTGAAACCATCTGTGTGCAACAGGTCAAATCATAAATAAACATCAAATGACTGCATTCCCATCAGATTTGCGTGGATAGCGATGCCCTGTCATCACTGGTGATACTTCCACCATCTCTGCTGTCTATCAGCACTGGAGTTACACTTGGCTGGTCAAGCATTCATGACAGGATGGTGATGAGTTCATCCAGATCAAATCAGAGGTGCTGGGTTGGATTTGCTGAATGGTCATCAAATGTTAATTAATTAGCATCACATGCTAATCAGTTTATGTGTGTGTGTGTGTGTGTGTGTGTGTGTGTGTGTGTGTGTGTACTCACTGTCCCTCTATGAGCCAGGTGCATTTGGTCTTGTATTTGTAGTTCCCTGGTCCATCTGAGAGAAAGCCAGAGGGCCCGGTCAATCTGCAGAGAGCAAAAAAAGATAGCAACAGATTGTGTTATACATCACACATGCAAGACACTCAGGAGATATTTACACATACACATACACACACACACACACACACACACACACACACACAGTTTATGATTCTGCCGGCAGTTCAAGGTCTCGCTAGCACTACACAAAGGAGCCCAGTAAACACCATTGTTCTTAAAAACATGTTGGCACAGCTTCGGCCAAAACACCCCCACACCACTCCTTCCCACATCAACACACACACACAGTCCAGAACTGTCCAGGTGAATGACAAACTCAAATGTTTACATCTCCCAAATCTGTTGTTGGTCCAGTTTCCAAATCATCCACATCATTTCCTGTAGACAACCAAGAGGAGCACTTCCACTAACTACAGTGAAGAGTTTGCTCGGATAAACAAATCAGCCCTTTTTATAAGCCATAAACATTTACAGGGTGGATGCAATCAGGCTAAATGGCCCTTGCAGTCTGGTCATTGAGGAGATGTTTACTTTCTATTCAAGCTGATTCCCTACTCATTCTCAAAAAGTCTTCTCAACTCTTTAAAGAAAACCTCACAGAGAGAGATTTGGACTTGGTGTCGTTGCGAGGCTGGACAAAGACAAAACAAGGAAGTGAGTGAGAGAGTGACTGAGTGAGAGAGGGAGAGAGAGAGAGAGAGAGAGAGAGAGAGAGAGAGAGAGAGAAACACATAAGATTCCGGGTATGCAACTACGTGTTAGATTTCTGAGAACAAGATGGTGAACGTGTATGTGTGTGTGTGTGTGTATGTGAGTCAGAGAGAGAGAGAGAGAGAAAATGTGTGTGTGTGTGTGTATATGTATGTTCATATGTATGTGTACACAAATATATATGTACACACACACACACATAATCTGTAGAATATTAAACTCATAGCACTATGTGTTTAATATTCTACAGATTGTGTGTAGTGTGCACACTCATCCCACTGGTGTAACAGCCAGATCCACACCGCTAATTAGCACTATGTGCAGGCACCTCATTAATACAGCTCCTGTCCATAGAGAACCACGGCAAAAACAGGCAAGCACAAAGCACTGGAGACTAGATAGTGTTTTACTCTCCCACCAATGTCTCCCTGAATCACCCTGTCTACACAAACACACACAGAGACAGACAGACAGACATTCACTGAAAAATACACACAAATACCCACCCCACACACACCCATCCACACACACACAAAGAAACACTCATTACTCAAATTTACACCATATTACAGGGCTGATGGCAGTAATATTTCTCATTAAAACCCATTAGGCCATTGTAGTCTGCTATTCAGCGCTCAGCAGGAAGGAGAGAACAGGATGAAAGGGCTGAAGCAGGGAGAGAAATAGAGAGAGAGAAAGAGCGAGAGAGGCGGGAGAGGGGGGAGAAGAGAGGAGGGGGGGAAAACAAGAGAAGGAGAGGTGCAAAGATACGGACGTGGGCCCAGGGAGCGACATCAGACAGCTTTCAAGACACAACATGACACCCAGAGTCAAAAGTTTGTTTTTCCTTAGAAAGGGAAGAAGGATAGTTTTTCCTTAGAAAACCAAGGTCCTTTAATATCAGTGAGCTTTCAACACACTTTCCATCATGGGCTCCTGGGGAGTGCGTTTTTTTTTTTACAGTATGCTGCTATGTGCTGGGGTGGCTGCTTGGCAGTTGATGACAGGAGCAGGATCAATAAAATTATAAAAAAGGCAGGTTGTTATTGGTCTCAGCCCTAGTTCTCTGGAGTCTGTTATAGAGCACAGAACCATGAGAAAGTTAAGATGTGTCCGGTCACAACAAAGTCATCCCTTATACTTTGTGAGAAGTGTTAGGAGTCAGTGGCTCCTGCTTCCCAGCTGCTCCATTAGGAGCTCTTTTGGAGATCCTTTGTACCTGGTGCAGGAAGATTTTTTTAACAAAAAATGCTGATCTGTCTGGTGTTATTTCCTCGGCTTGACACTGATTTTGATGCTTAGTGCCATTATTTATTATTGCTGTATGTCGCACACTACTGTGCTTGCAATGGTTCTTGTTGCTGTCCTGTTACTACATGCTGTACTGTTTGGCTGTCTCTTGGCTTTGTCTCTGCCTTATGTTGTATCTTGTCCGATTACTGTCCTTTTTGTTTCCGCTGCTTTGTGAGCTGCGTACTGCACTGTGTGTGCATGGTCTTTGTCACTGTCTGCTGTTGCTTGCTGTATCCTGTCTTATTGTTGAGCTTTTCTCCATGCTGCTGGGTTGCCATGTTAGCATTTGAGTTTCCCCCTTGGGGAAGTATTCAAGTTAATCCCATCCTATTCTAGGTCTATGGAAAACAATCTCCTCACCATTAGAGAGGCTGAGTCCTCCACAAGCCCATGATGCACTGGGTCAAAAAATTGTGAGGGGTCCCGACAAGGAAAACAACATCAACAAGCCTGTGCAGACCTTGTGGCACTCAGACCATTAGTCGTTTTTTCCTCCACTACTAAGAGAGCCTGTCCAGATGGACGATGAACGATGGACGAATGGACCAGATGGAAAGGCAACTGTAGCCTGACACCTTCTCTGCTGATCAGAAGCAATCTGTGGGTTCTGAGGTATGACAACTGTAACAACTGATGAGATGGATACTCAACACCACGGCATTCTCATAGTGAAGATAAGCCACACGGCTGCTTCAAACCATTTGTAGACCACTGAATTACCATCCCAAGGGCTGTAAGTCAAACAAATCTCTGGAGGCCCTGAGTCACTTGTCAAGCTCAGGTTAAGTGCTTTCCAACTATTTACCATACAGTGCCACTAGACTAGACTCAACTTTGCTATAGTGTGGTTTTGGTAAAGGTCTTCCTTCAGCTAAGTAAACAAACAGAAGACGCTGAAGCCATCGAGTTGCCATAGAGATGGAGTTCTCTGCTCAGAGACTGTTGATGTTCTGCTATTGGCAGAGCACAGTGTGAAAATGCACAAAGAGTGGACCTTTGGACATTCCATGTCAAATCACCCAATTTGGACCCTTTTTTCCCCCCAGAAATACCCCTAGGCTGTCATCTCCCTATTTAACCATGTGGACAGCAAACAGGATTATTATTTTATTTACTTATTTTAACCATGTATTCATGTATCTTGAAGATGGTTTGACCATATTTTGTGTTGTTGCTGAA
>JAVQKI010441495.1:10000-12110 GCA_036025975.1 Nematalosa erebi | reverse complement strand
GTGTCAGCCAGGCCTCTGGTGCTCAGGCGCCGCGTCAGTGTGTGTCAGCCTAGTGTTAGGGTGCTCAGGGGCTGGGGACTTAGGCTCAGGGGCTGGGTGAGTGTGTGTGAGCCAGGCCTGTGGTGTGTGTGGCTGGGGACTTAGGTTCAGGCACTGGGGGCAGTGTGTGTCAGCCAGGCCTCTGGTGTGTGTGGCTGGGGACTTAGGTTCAGGCACTGGGGCTGTGTGTGTCAGCCAGGCCATGGGTGTTAGTGGATGGGGACTTTAGGGTTAGGGGCTGGTGCTGTGTGTGTCAGCCAGGCCTCTGGTGCTCAGGGGCTGGGTCAGTGTGTGCCAGCCAGGCCTTGGGTGTTAGTGGCTGGGGTCAGGCCTCTGGTAAGGCTGGGTGTCACTGCGCGCTACCGAGCGTGTCCACAAGGCGGCACCAAAGCGACCGCCCCCACCACCACCACCAGCAGGCAGGCCTTGGGTGTTAGCGCCTTGCCCGCCAGAGTGGCCCCTTGCCTGGGTAAGCAGTTGGAATTATTTATTTAATTTTATTGTGTTCCGTAGTAGGGGGGCAGTGAGACCCTCTGCCATGCCCGCCAGAGTGGCCCCTTGCCTGGGTAAGAAGTTGTAATTAATTATTTAATTTGAGGGGGCTCCGTAGTGGGGGGGCGGTAAGACCCTCTGCCATGCCCGCCAGAGTGCTCCTCTACCTGGGTAAGCCGTTTGAGTGATTTGCGGGCCGGGTGGCAGGCTCCAGGGTGCATGTCCTACTTGTCCTACCCGCCAGAGAGCTCTCCTGGCCGGGTAGAGCAGTTTGAGTGACCGGCGGGCCGGGTGGCAGGCTCCAGGGTGCATGCCCTACTTGTCCTACCCGCCAGAGAGCTCTCCTGGCCGGGTAGAGCAGTTTGAGTGACCGGCGGGCCGGGTGGCAGCTCCATAAATCGCTCCTGAGACTAAGTCCAAACTTGGTTGACCATGGGCAAGAAAAATTTTCGCTCCTGAGACTAAGTCCAAACTTGGTTGACCATGGGCAAGAAAAAATTTCGCTCCTGAGACTAAGTCCAAAGTTGGTTGACCATGGGCAAAAAAAATTTTCGCTCCTGAGACTAAGTCCACAATTTGGTTGACCATGGGTGAAAAACTTTTTGGTTTACCATAGGTTTTTCCGGGCCGGGTGGCAGGCTCCATGGTCACCGGCCTACAGCCCAATCCGACAGGGTGCCTCAAAATCGGCCGCTTTTCGGCCAGGCCCCCTCGGCCTGGAGGTACCCCCACGTACCCCCCCCCCTAGGGGGGTGTCGGCGCGAGAATGAGGTGACGATGAAAAAATGGCCTGAAGCCCAAAATGAGTGCTCGTCTCGGCCACAGACCTAGCTCGGACCCCCTGGAGGTCCAGACCACCAGGCTTTTGGCACGCTACACTGCTCCTCGTGTCCGGGAGAGTGCCTGAAAGTGGGACAGACTGCCTGGTGGTCCCCTTGTCCTGGAGGTCCGTCCCCACCTCCGTAAAAGAGCAGGCTGCTGGCGAACGGCCTCACGGGCAAAATCAGTGACCATATCGGGGTAGCAGTCACCTCACAAACCTGACCTATTGGAACATATCTGCCAGGGGAGGCACCCCGTCATTACGGGCACCCCCTCCCCGCCAAGGCCTTTTTTGAGTGCCGATTTCGGCCGCGCTTTCGGCTTACGCACCCCTGGTGCTCGGACACGATCCGAAACCCGGCAGGCTGCGGGGGAACAGCCCCGCCGGGTCAATGTGAGTGCCGAGTTCGGCCGCGCTTCCCCCTCCTCCTCTTACCTGTCCCTACCGACCTATTGGAAAGCGAGATTGGCCTGGGGAGGCCCCCCGTCCTTACGGGTCCCTCCTCCCCGCTCCAGCCGGTCCGCCTTCAGGCCGGGGGCACATGGGGCTCCACGGAGCCTCCGCCCCCAGCGCCGAACCGCTCCGAGCGCGACCCAGACGCCCCGTCTGCCCGAGCCGTCCGAAACAGGCGGCCGCGGGGTGGGAAAAAGCCACGGAGCCTCCGGGCTCTTTCTAAGTCTTGGCTTAATAAACCCCCCCCGGTCTCCTAGAAGCGCATTTTCCTGGTCCTCCTCGGTCCACACGCGCGTGTGGTGC
>JAVQKI010441459.1:0-10689 GCA_036025975.1 Nematalosa erebi | reverse complement strand
AAACACACACACACACACACACACTCCCCACCTCCTTCAGTCCCAGCTCATGGTAAATATAGCCATCTTGGATGACTGTGATCTGATAGCCCACTGAGGACAGGTGTTTGGCCAGCAGGACGCAGCATTTTTGTAGTGGGTGGGGTGGGGTGGGGTGGGTTAGGGGGTACTTTAGGCTGCACCTGCAGTCCCAGAGAGAGTGGGAGTCTGCATTAGCCGTCAGGAAGGAAGAAGTAGTGGGGAAGCAACAGGAGAGTGTTTGTGTGTGTGTATGTGTGTTTGTGTGTGTGTTTGTGAGTGAGTGAGTGAGTGAGTGAGTGTGTGTGTCTGTGTGTGTATATGCACCTGAGGGAAGTGCCAAGACAACCTGCCAAAGTGACACGGCTTGCTCTACACACCGACGGCTTATTAGACCAACGCTGGCCGGATCTGTTGCTCGTTAGGCCTGGAGCCTGAGGCCTGCAGTGCCAGGAGGCCAGGAAGGGGACGGGGGGAAGGAATCAGGGCCAACAGCCTGGGAGAGGAGACGGAGGTGGAGATTATCGCACCAAGCTAAGCACAGGTCACAGCCACAAGCTGATGTGAAAACACAGAAAGGCAGAGATGGAGGGGAGGAGAGAGAGAGAGAGAAAGAGAGAGAAAGAGAGAGAGAGAGAGAGAGAGAGAGAGAGAGAAACTAGTGAGAACCTAATTGTAGAATAAAAAAGGATTAGCTCATCTTTAAGTCTGTCTTGAAGCCAGCCTCTTACCCAGTGCATTTTAATTCCCAGCCCTGAGGGCACGGTTAGCAGCCTTGCCTGAAGGGGAGAAGTGTGTGTGTGTGTGTGTGTGTGTGTGTGTGTTAGGGGATGGTGGGCAGTGTAATGATTTTTCGCCTGCTTTCTTCTTCTCTCGCTCCTCTTCCTCCTCTTCGTCTAAGATCTCAGCAGTCGACTCATCCAACTCTTTTGGTCTAGACCCCAGGAGCCAGCTTACTCTTGATCTCAGTCACACCCAATCCAGGTGCTCCGGCTGCTGTTGCTAGTGGTTGTGACGGCGCAGAGGATGGAGGCAGGGGATCAACTCTTCTCCACACCTGCCTTGTCCTTATTAAGTCTTTTATCAGGCCTCAAAGCAGGATTCACACTCCAAACCCCACCCCATCCTTGGTCATTAGTGCACAGCGCACTATGGCGAATGAGAGATAAGGCGTCATCCACCTCAGTCTACTCCAGGCGAATGCAAAATGGGTGAAGTGAAGCAAAGAGAGAAGAAATTCTCAGCTCCACATGGAGGTTATTCCAGGTAGGCATATCTCACACAGCTGAGCCCAGGCACACAATATGCCCTTAACACCTAATTAAGCTTCAGATAAGCCCAAAGAATGGCCCAGACAGTTATATCACAATTAGGAGAACATTAATGGATTTCACCCTCCTCTTTAGGAGGGTCTAAATGACTCCTGATCAGCCAGGGTGTAGCTCAAACTGACAGTTCAAATGTCTTCAGGACAGGAGACACGCTCACAGAATGATCCCATATTCTGACCTTGAGGCTTTTATCATGTAGCGTGCTACTGATTATGTTGTAGAAGTTTTGGAGACCACTGCATAAGAAAGCCTCTGAAACATAATTCACAAGCAATAAGGCAAAGGTTTTGGAATAATTAGGATTCTTTGAGAATGACCAGGATGTTTTAGGACCATTTTAACCTTGTGTGTTCTGATAAGAGCCAAACAGAGACATGGCTCCAGTTCTGACTATTACTGAATATAACACAATTGCTAGCAGTCTTTGACATAAAGGTCATGACTAAGTTGTGTTGGCGATGGATGACTCAATGCACACTTCTGTCTTTTTGCTTACTGTTCTTCTAATATCTTCTGTCTACTGCCTGTACATTGCATTGCTGGAGGAGCAACAAAAGGTAAAACACAAAGCGTTTAAACACAGAATGTGCCTATTATTTTACAACCTGAACTGCAGGCAGAGTAGAAGAGTATGCTGCTGGAAGTCAGAAGGATAAATGGTCATTCAGCCGTCTCACGTTGAAGGTCTTAATTTGTCACTGAGCTGATAGGCTGCAGTAGCGTTTAGGGTGCCTGACAGGAAAATGCAGTTTTGTCATCTTAAGGCCACGGCCAAGCAAAGCTCTGGCAGCGTGTCTCTGTTTCACTCCATTGGGTTGACTAGTGTAGCTGGCCTGGCCTGCCACAGCCCAGTGCTGCTGTTGCTGCTGCTGCTGCCCGACTGAACGGTTATTGATGGAGCACTGGGCCCTGCTGGCATTCCTCTGGGCCTTGAGGGATGCTGATCCGCGCTCGATGTGATCACGGCCCGCTGCTCCTGAGGCGACGGGGCATGTCCGCCAGCAAGCACTAACGCAAGAGACAGAGAGAGAGAGAGAGAGAGAGAGAGAGAAAGAGAGCGAGAGGCTCCCCACTGGGCACTCGTTCCCTAGAGGGAGAAAGCACCTGAGATAAAACTTCATCTTTCCATCTCTGACACTTTGACAGCCTCACCTGGGGTCAGGCGCTGGTCACCCAGCAACCACTGGCAGGCGGTTGCTATGCAGCACACTAAACTGGTCTGGCTGCTCATAGACTCATGAACAGAAGAGAGGACAGAGACAAGCTTGAGCAGAGAGAGCTGCACAATGCTAATGATAGACAGGAAGGGGGAAAACCACGAGAACTTGGCGAGCTGAAGACTTCACATCATTCAATCTGTAAACTGATAGGGACTTAAATATTTCTATGGATAGATTCATTATAGGCCTCCTCTATGTGTGACTCGCCAGTGTTCTGAAATGTACCATGTACCCAAACCCCACAGGTCATAACCTCTACTGCTTCCTAGTTCATGACTGTCAGGCTCTTGGCACTGGGAGATGATTTTGTTTATTCTGTTTTCAGTCTGCACACTGACAATATATTCCACTGATAACTTAACAAATATGAGAGGTACTTGCTCTGAGTAAATAAAGCTAAATATGTTTGGAATTACCAGCGCTGGCCCCCTCTTTAAGCCGCCCTACAAAGATATCGGCTCGTGTGCATTATATTCATTCAAGCTGTAGTTTTTATGATGAGCTTGCACACACACACACACACACACACACACGTACGCACTGAGAAAAGAGAGGCCAGTATGGCTTAAACGAATGGCACTCAGACACTCAACAGCTGTGGGTGAATAGCTGTACTGGGACCATTTTCCCCAAAAGTGTTGCAGCAGCGCTAAGAGCATCGTAAACAAGAGAAAGAGTAGTTCCTTTCAAATAACACAACTTTGCCAGACAGCACACTGCTGCTCCAAATAAATGATATATCACAAAGCATGGTGCCACTGGCTGGGTCCACTAGTGAAATGTACATTAAGGGGAATCACACTAGGATTTCTGGTGTAGGCAGCCATGTCATTAATTAATCCATCAACTGTCCACGTGGATATTAAGATATCTGTCCAAACAAACAAATAATATGTTGGCATACACTGACTAGCATAAAACTACTAAGATGTCAGCTCAGAGCTCATCGGGAAATGGATAAACAGTTTTTCTGTGTGTCTGTCTGTCTGTCTGTCGATCTCTCGCTCGCTCTCTCTCTCAATCAATCACTCCATCTATGTGTCTCGCATAAATACTCAAAGTAAAACAAGCACACATGCAGACACACACATACACACACACACACAAACACACACAGAATCGCCGACCCGCAGAGACAGACACAGTCACCTCCTGGCATCCCAGCAGAGCAGGCGTGATGAAGCTAATGAAGCCAGGGGAGAGAGGAATGTGAGGGAAAATTAGATTTTCACTTCAGCACACATAGCATTTCACAGCACATATTCAAACAGCCACACACACACACACACACGCCTCTCAATTACACTGGGACAGCTGGTCAGCTGCCCGTGACCATTTACATTTAGCCAATGATGTGATCTTGGGTTAAAAAAGGTTGAATTTGGCTGTGTATTGAGGTATTAACTTCTTACGCATGGCAGCTACAGCAGAAAGCTGTGACTGAGTTAGCAAATACTTTTGGCACAAAGTGCCCTGATTATCTCTGCTATGCATTACCTCTATATGGTCCTTATGCATTCCAATAGCATGTTGCTAGTACCTTAAGAAATGATAATCCATGTTATCACACATGGACCCACAGGAGGAGTACATGATGAAACCTGTTATTATTTTCTCTCTCTCTTTCCCTCCCTCCCTCCTTCTCTCTTGCTTGTGCTCTCGCCTTCTCTTCTCATTTGATTTGACTGTTTACAGGAAGTCAGCTGCCATGGACCTGATCCTATCCTCAGTTGTTGGTCTGGCTGTTGTCAGATATATGACAAGGATACTGTATGCCTGCCTCAGGATATGGCATTAAAATACAGCCAGGGTCAAAAGCTGTTTGAAAATAAATGCCCCGCAGAAGACACAATCTTCAACCTGGACTATAGCATCCATAAATAACACAATGGGACATGCAGTGAGGCACGTGCATGAGCACACACACACACACACACACACACACACACACACACACACACACACACACACACACACACTGTATTCTCTCTCTTCCTCTTTCTCGAGAGCATACCCACACCCACACACTCCCATATACACACTTACTTGGGACTTGAATGAACTAGTTATTTTTTGCACATGTGTTATCTCTGTGTAACATTTATAGTCTCATAGCCTGGGTGCACATGCATTTAAAAGCACGAGGAAAAGGTTTCAACCTGACATGCTTTTCGAGTGTTCAGTCTGTTCTAGTTGGTGCCACAAGGTGGCATTCTTTATCACACCATAAGAACGCTCATTACAAAGACCTCCAAAATAACAAATACTAAAGCAATTCTTGATGAAGTCCATCAGAAAAAAACTTTCATTAGCTACTTGAAAGAAACAAATACGAACATTACGGGAACCGTAGACAGTATGTCGAAAAGGCATTTGAATTTCGTCTGTCAAACTTTTTCGAGTGGAACCTTAGTTTCATGCAACCTTTCTATACTCAGCGGTCATTCATGTGCCATTTGCGGACTGGATAGGCAAGTTCTTCTAAGCCTTTTTCTGATAATAATGAATGTTTTTAAAAACATCTGTTGGTATCATTCTAACTGTAGTACAACCACTCGGCACACAGAAGTGATCTAAATCAAAACGTTCGCTTCCGTTATTTTGTATTCATTTGGGTCTTCAACCTGGGTTGTAATTATAACCTGTGTCATAATTCCCGCGGAATAAAAATGGGTCCAAGAGGTTCTCCTCTTCACACCGTTACACACATGGCTTAGCACCACTAAAAAAAGGTGGTCACTGTCCTCCGTTAACTTGTACTCACTGGCTTTTTAACCGAAGAGTCCAGTACAACCAACACCTCTTGAAATGATCGACGCGCCCCTCGCCCATTACTATCTCTCACTGTGCATCCTCTACCAATAACGGGGAGTGGAGGCGCAGCCTCGCGTTGTGGGAGGTTTCATCGCATGGTGCTTTGGCTCTGAATGGGAGTAAAGAGGGATGCTGCACGGATTCACAAACTCATCTGGACCCGTTTTCAGAACAATCGGACTGTAAAGGAACGCAGCCAGATCTGTCTGTATTAAACGGGAACAGTCGCACTATAGCGTACGTGCATTTCTTCGCATGTATGGGTATGTCAAGCGGACTTGCTAGTTGATCATGCATAGGACTGAAAGGCTGGAGACGGGTGTCGCTCAGGTGACATCAACACCGTTAACTTTCCCCTCAAGTACCTAATGGACGCTGGCGAACAAGTGGAACCATGAGGAACTCGCAAAACGCGTGCAGGGATTTTTGCCACCGTGGAAGTACAAGAACAGTTTCGCAATTTCAAGAAAGATATTAGGAATTTCATCTCTAATATCTTATGATGAATGTACATGTGCTCCTTGTAGACCGCTCTCTTAGAAGCGCCTTAGCTCTCTATGAGATAGAAATGGAGACGATTTCTGCTTTCGCGGTAATGTAGTGACTGTGCCAAAAAGCACTTAAGCCACAGTGCATGGAACTGATTGCGCACACATCTAATGTTACGTGGGTCTAGGTATGGCTGTTGTTACAATAAACGTGATATGTAACTTTAAGATATTCAATATTCACGTGCTTAACGGTAAGCGAGCTGTTTCGTGGCTAGCATAACATGTCTGAAAGTTTCGCTCACATGGACACTCAAGTTAATGACAACACGGTGTGTGGCAAGAAAAATGCTAATATTTGCCTCGGCGTGGCCATTTGATGCATTCCTGATCAAGAAGGCGGTATTCTGGAAATTGCTCTTGGACATCATCTGAACAGCATTGAAGGCAGTGCAAGCGCTGGAGACATTTAAAAGTAATTAACTAAATGTGGCATGGAACGGCAACGTTTTCGTTTCTTTTGCTCAGATCTGTGTCTCTTTGATCAAGTGGAGTCATCAGAAGACAAGTATACACCAGTGAAAGTGGATGACGATGGAATACAAACATAGGGCAGTAAAACAGTAACACTTGATAACCAAAAAAAACTTTCGTGACCAATTGAACTGCTACTCTCACAGGGTAAAATGAATTCCAGGCTTCGGAAGAAGAATTTGTTCAGCCCTGCCATATGGATCTAATTCATTTTTTTGGATTCTCCTGAAACGTCATCATTCACTGACGGATGCTCCCACAGGTGTTTCAGGAAAGGTACAGTAACCTGAGGCTACCTGAAATCTATTCAGTAATACAAGCAGTAGACATAAAAGTGCTACGAGATGAATAATTCATGTTACTGACAACCCCTCATATTCAAAGTCATACTCTATCCGGTTCACCATAGGGCTGTGTGTAAGTGATGACATATATAGCCTATGGGAATCTTACCCCAGCCTCACAAAGATGAACATCTTTTTTATGACAAAAATTAATTTGCATAGAGAAAGTTATGCTTTTATTTTTCTTTTCCATGTTATAGTGCACTTTTATAAACATAAAACTGTAGCTCGGACGAAATTGTGAAATTATGAGCATTCATGACAGAATACAAACATTTTGAAGTGTTGTGTGTGTGTGTGTGTGTGCGTGCGTGCGTGTGTGTGTGTTTCACTCCGCAGTTGCTTTTCTGCATCCAGGGAGTCCTTATCTGAAAGCATGCTCCTCCTGGTATGAGTGGCTTTGCACTGGGCTAGAAGAGGACCCAGCTCCCCTTCTCCTTCCTCCTTCACCTACCTTCCCATCACCACCACAGCCAGCCCCTCTTGCACACATGCAGGCCAAGAAGAGGTACCTGCTGGTGTCTCTGGGGGCCTGTCTTCTTCTGCTTGCCTACTTGTGGGGACTGCAGATTGGGGAGTTTCACCAGCCCAGCCACCAGCAGCTGTACGCGGCCCACGCCCACGGTGGTGGTTCGGGACTGCCCAGGCAGCGCTGGCCAGAGTGGGACCACTCGCTAGGCACGTACCTGGATGGGGTGGAGCAGGAGGAGGAGAGCAGCCCCGTGGTCATCCACCAGCACTCCTCACCGCGTGAGCGACGGGAGATTCGCAACAACATCTACAAGAGCCGTCGCTGCCGCATGGACACCTGCTTTGACTTCAGCCGATGCGAGAGGGGCTTCAAGGTGTACGTGTACCCTCCCGCCAAGGGTGAGAAGATCTCCGAAAGCTACCAGAAGATTCTGACGGCCATCGAGGACTCGCGGTTCTACACCACTGATCCTCAGGAGGCCTGCATCTTTGTGCTGAGCATCGATACGCTGGACAGAGACCAGCTGTCCGCCCAGTATGTACACAATGTCAAGGCCAAGATCCAGAGCCTTCCTTTGTGGAACGAGGGAAGGAACCACCTAATTTTCAACCTGTACTCTGGCACCTGGCCAGACTACACTGAGGAGCTGGGTTTTGACATTGGCCAGGCCATGTTAGCCAAGGCCAGCACTGATATGGATAATTTCAGGCCACACTTTGATGTGTCTATTCCGCTTTTTTCGAAAGACCATGCCCAGAAAGGAGGAGACAAAGGTTATTTGACGCTCAATAATGTGCCGCCATCTCGAAGATACTTGCTAGTTTTTAAAGGGAAGAGGTATCTCACTGGTATCGGCTCTGAGACCAGAAACGCTCTCTACCACATTCACAATGGAGATGATATCATTTTATTGACCACCTGCAAGCATGGGAAAGACTGGGAGAAGCATAAGGATGCCCGATGTGACAGGGACAACGAAGAATACTCAAAGTAAGACCCACTTCTTTTTCTTAATGGCTGAAGTTCTTGCTTAGTTGTATATTTTGTGCGTGTGCATCAAAATGTAACCTGCTGCAGCTTTCGATTTACCAAGATTTATGCTTGGCTCCAAGATTGTTTTGTTTTGGATGGTAATGGTGAACTTGAGACCTGATGTATAACTCTTCAGAAAGTGCAAAACATTCAGTGGGCCGACATCTGCAGTAGCCTACACTTTCACTTGAAAACAACACTTCATGCCTGAGGCTAATAAAATGTTGCATTTGCCAGCTGATTTGCATACACAAGCTGCTGTTTGGAGGTTTTAATCATGAAGGTGTGGGATTCATGTAACTTTGTCGCACACACCTTACTTTTTCACAAAGAGGCACATAGAAAGCTTCTGAGAAGCCTGGGAAGTTAAAAGATGCCCGTCTTCAAGTGCACAACGGTAGAGAATCACCCTGGGAGTACTTCTGAGGGGCAACGCGATCCTTTGGTTCCTTTGTTCAGTCTGGGTGAAAGAGCTGTGTGCTTCAACACTGTAGGCCGCAAAGCTCCAAAAGAGTTGGATTGGAAACCGAGAAATAAAAGTCGTTTGTCAGCAGGAGTTTACAAAATGTAAGGCTTTACTCGAAAACACTGTAGTGTCTAGTGTCTAGATCCTAGATACTTATATTTTGACACATACATGGTTGACTTAACATCAGAAACAGATAACTGCAGTAGTTTGTGTATGGCAGATCATGCTGCTGGTGGCAGTTATTTTAGAGCCCTTGATGTTTCGATTTTGAAGGGCAATAAAAGACAGTCTCTCTTGTCTCTTGTCTCTGCCACAGTATTTGGCTGAAGATCATAATCCATTGTAACTGTAACTCTTTGCAAAAATCACATTCCTCCACTACGATGACTTCTCTTTTTTCCGTGAGCGCACCAAACGGTAACTTGCATAATCCAGTAATCCTTAACGGAACCATGTGATGCTTCAAACTTGCCTCATTTAACCTGGGACCACATGGGAAGAGCTGGCCCCCATTGTGTAGCGCTGTTCGGATTTGTTCTGTGCCGCCAGGCTTTCCCCTGCCACCCTTTGTTGCGCCACGGCCTTGTTTGTGGACACAAGACAGTGTCATCTCTGATAATGCCCAGTCCCAGGTTTTTTAAGCGGCATTCCAGGCAGCTTTTTTTTCAGTCAAAGCTATTGTTTGCTTTCTGTGAAATCCCACAGGTGCTCTTGGTGAAATGATTGGATTGTTTCTGTAGGGGAATTGGGAGGCAGGGGGTTGTCCTCTGCAAAGTGGCAAAAGCTTCAGGGGGTTTTGTGTTAATAAGACTGTCTGTAAGAGACCTCCTTTTGATGCACTGAGAATAGGGATATATATATATATATATATATGTATGTGTGTGTGTGTATATATATATATATATATATATGTATTAAATATAGGCCTGTGTGATTAATGAATCATGGCTATTACAGTGTTAGATGCTCCCACCAGATAAGCTGCCAAACTCATTTTCCCTACTTGGCTGTATGGACATGACATGTACTGTAAGTGGGAGCTATTACATGAGCAAATCCTATGGCCTGAAAGACTTGAGTGCTTTGTGTGGTTTGCACAGAATTAGATAGAGAGGTTGGGCTGAGATCCATTTTTAAGAGAGTAGTGAAACAGTGTCGTCGAAAAGTCATTGTGTAAGTGAAAGGTTCTGGCCATAAGCAGCTCTCAGTTCAAATGAATTGAGAGAGATTTTGGAGTAAGAGAACTAGTCAATAAGTGGCCTTTAGTTAAATGAAACTGCCACTTTGACCACCGGTGGGGACCATGCCTCATGCAGTGAACTGGAGGTGGATTAAAGTCCAGTGATTCATAGTGCTACCATTACTTCTGTATTGCCCAGAAGAAAAGGCACCTTACAGTATATGGTCACTGCATCTTATATTTAGATTATTTTCATTTGTTTGTCATCAAAGGATTTTTTACCACGGTGAAAAGTATACCAGACAGTTGAGAAAAGGACAAAGATTCAGGTGCTTCTGTTGCGCTGTGAAGGCCACAGTTGTTTGGTCAGCTGATCAGATGGATCGTGTTCTGGACTGGCCAGTTGTGCTTCCTGAAATCGAAAGTGTGCTGTGCGTCCAGTTTGTCTTGGGAGACTGGGCACGAGATGAATTGAAATAATGGCTGTGATTTATGTGGCCTGCCAGCCTCTGGCTGGCCAGAGAATTATGAGCTGTCAACATGCAGAGCAGCGTCTGTCAATGACTCACAGTACGGGGATTGGATTGGGGAAGTCGGAATAATTAAATTTTGCTTCCTGTTCGCTGTTGACTCCTGACTATTATCTCGACCAACTGTAGCAAAAGGTTTTCTTTGGCCCTGCTGCGGAAATTAATACATAACACCATTCCCTTTTTGTTCGTGACACACAGGAAGTTAATCCATGAAATTTCACGAGATAATTAAGATGTGGAAGAGAGAGCGAGAG
>JAVQKI010441442.1:0-13267 GCA_036025975.1 Nematalosa erebi | reverse complement strand
ACCAGTTCACTGGAAGTAAATTGAACAGGTGTGAACAGTTTTGCCAAGACTTCTCCAAAAACCAAAAAGACCAGTTATTAATACTAAGTAAATCATGTAAAAAAAAAATTAGATGCATTACATTTTGTTTCACCAGCTGACCTGGCACCTGGCTTGAGGAGAGCTCTGTTAGGAGGTTGATAATGCAACCCTGTAAAGTTTTATTACTGAACATTATTAGATGTTTCCTGTTCACAAATGAAATCAGTGACTCGTGGTAGGGCTTTAGGGCTCGCAGAGTATGCAAAACAAATTGTGGCACCAATCTTTCATCCTTAATAAAAAATACATAAATAATAAAATAACTGTTCTGAATCACAAATAAATAGGTTCAATAGTGTACCTAAGCCTGAATCCTGAGGATCTCACAATCTTGTGCCATCTAGACAGTCCTTCTTACCCTCGCCTACCCCTGCCTTGTCTCCTTGCTAAAGTCTGTGGGCGTGTGCCTTCCTTTGAGTGTTTGCAGTGTCTCTTCGCCTCCATGTGTTTTAAAAGCCCTCACTGCTGCGTGGTCTGCGGCTGCGCATGGGCTGCCTGGCGTGGGCTTCCCTTTCACTGCTCCTTTGGAGGCATGTCCAGTTTTGCCATTTGTGGACAGCGATGACAAGACACAAAAGCACGCTGGCCATAAATAGCTCTGAGCAGCACAGGATTGCTGCTCGCTGCCGGCAGATCAAATTCTCCAAAGGGAGAAGCAGCAGCAGCGGCAGCAGCCGCAAGAGAGAAGACAGCAGAGACCACAGGCGACGGCTGTGGCTCCCTGGCCCCCTGCCCAGCTCCTCTGTGACACACGGCTCGCTCGCACAGCCCTTGCGCTTTGCCGACGACCGCAGCTCATTGAAACCCTTTCAAGACCACAAAAAGGCCACAGTCCTGATCCTGAGCTGTCAATCAAATCCTCAAGGACCCAACAGTACAAGTTAAAGTAAACTTGGCTGTCCTGTGGGTGGTCTTGACTTGTTGGTTAGTCTTGCAGCTCACAGCTCCTTCAGCACAAAAAGGCAGTTAAAGAGAAAACCATAAAGCAAGGCCAAACTCACTTTGAAACATAATGTCAAAAATATATTTGCTTGTGATTTCAGGTCAAATATTAACCTTTAAGATTTTTTTTCTTATAAAACTAATATGATAAATGGAACCACTGAAAATTGGGATTCACATTAAAAGTTTGTCTGGTGCCTCCGAAAAATTACATTTTTCTAATTCACAAATCAATCTACATCCACTTTTCACTTCCTGTCTGGTGAGTCTAATCAGCAATTTTCTAGAACAGCTCTTGTTAGAGAAAAGGGACTTGCACAGACTCAAATAAAACATAAGGTGTGCCAGACATTCTCCACAACACTCCTCCTAAGTGGAAAATGTAATTAACACGAGCAGCAGCTCAGCTCCTATGGCCAACTACAGAAAAAGCAGTCTTAATTCTTTGCATGCACCTGAAAAAAATGTCTTGAGCAAAAGCAGAGGAACCATGCAAACAAGCCCACAGAGACCAACTTAGTGTTGTCTGCCACATAGTTTTTATTGCGAAGTGGCGAACTTCCTCGATCTCAAAAACAATGTTCCACTTAAGGCTGCAAATGCAGATACTGCCATCTTTACAGATAGTGTGTGTATGTGTTCTTTTCAGTGTTTATAAAAACTGTGAGCAGCACCCCCCTCTCCTCGGTATTCAGCGGTGTACTGTACATTCCAATGAAAGTAAGGCTGCAAACGGAACAGTAATATACCCATCTGTCCTTGTCCATGTACATAACAGGAATGGAAAACTGTGGTTCTTAAAACTTCAGTCCGGATGACAAAGATATTCAAATTGTCATTCTCTCTTCGAAACTTCCTACCTCAACTTGTAGTGTTTACAAAAAAAGTGCGTTTTCTTTTTCTGCATAGTGTAAAACGTGTTTTGCCATGTCAAAATAAAGCCCAATTACGTCGAGCCATCAATATATAAATACATTTCAAACTCAAGAGTGCAAAGTGCTCTGGATAGCAGCGAGCACCAGGGGAGTGAGTAATTGTCAAGGCATAAACAGATAGCATTGTCAGATTCTTATGTCTTAAGCTTCAAAAACGACACCGCAGCCATGGCGCAAAAAAAAAAAAAAAAAGATGTCAAAGGTGTCATTTGTGATTTTTTTTCATGTCGTAGTGTAGGGAGCGTTATTAGTTTCTGGTAGTGCCACATCTTGCTTTTTGTTTGGCAAAACACACAATGTGCGAACATCCCATGAAGGTTTTACGAAAGGGGGGAAAAAAAAAACAACCAACCAACAAACAAACAAACAAACAAAAATAACTCCTACCAGGAATTGATAACATCAGCTGGCTATATAGTAGTAGGACCTTCATTCTTTTTTGCACATGTTAATGAGATCTCCTTCATTGTGGAAAAATAAAACAAAAATAAAGAAAACAAAACAAACAAAAAAAGTTAATCTAATGCTACTCCTTCAGGGTCAAATGATATAGACACAGCTGCTAAGATGAAAGCGCGCGGAATCCAGATGGCACATGTCTTTTTTTTTTTTTTCCTTTTACAATGGTCTCCCTTCCAGCGATACAACCACATTGCCTCCCAGCTTTTCTGCCAGAGTTGAACGATCCTGAATGTCATCTAAACCATTGACTTGCCATTCGTGTTTGATACCTGAAAATAAATAACAGTATAAGCAAAAATTCTCACCAAGATACCAGGATGACTCATGCTTTGAGCCACACTAAACAACCGTTAGACAAATATGAAGCATAAATCCCCAATCCGTGACTGTTTATTTTGCATGATACAACCCAATCCAAGTTAACCCCTATAAGCTTAAATGTGAACAAGTGACTGTGCAAAGATCTAACATTAGGATAAAGTGTTATTTACAGTATTTGGGGAGACAAATTAAGTAAACAGTCAGTTTATATTTAAAACTGGCATTTAATGAAAATAAAGGACTTTTAAAAAAGCACCATAAGTAACAGAAGTATATAATCAGTGTCCCATTAGATTAGTCCACAACAGTTAAAAGGACAAGTATGTGTTGACTTGAACTCACCTGTAAACTTCTTTTTGATGGCATCTTTAGAACTAGCATAGATCATTTTGCTTTTGAGTGGTGCCCCTTCTGGTGCCCTGCAATGGAACAAGAGAGCATATTAGTAAATCTACATTTCCATTGTCATACGTTACACACTTGAACTTGAAGGGCATGGCAAGGTAGTGGCAACCCAGATCATCACCTAGCAACAACCTGTACACATGCAAGCCAAAGTAACATAGAAGACAGGAGTGTGACTCCACATACCAGAATATAAATACAAGGTCCTCCTTCTTAGACTCCTTTGTCTCGTAGGTGGCATCGTATAAGCCATATCTGCAGTCGTTCAGAGGTAGGAGCTTGACAAAGCAAGCATAGGGGTCATCCACAGTATCTCCAATATCACCCACCAGAATCTGCTTGCCCTCCTCTACAATGATCTTCTTCTTGTCGTCACTGAGACAGAAAAGGACAGCCTTCTTGCGCTTCTTTACCTCGTCAGAGGTAGAAGACTTGCGCACTTTCATATCATTGAAGACTTTGATGACTTCATCATTGACTGTGACACCTGAGGCCTACAATCGTGATGGGACAGTCAGACAAAAAAGGCAATGTTCAAGCAGATGATGTCACCAAGATCAATATCAGCAAGATCAGTTGACAGACTTAAACCATAAAACCTAAATCATAGTCTTGAACACATGATCAATCCCCTCCCTGTCTCTAGACGATCAATTCATTGATTGCGCTGAAATGCCACCTATGAGTCATGTAGAACCAATGAGTCAGGTTAAATGGATAGGCTGAATACATCAGTCATAACAACGCACGCTCAAGTGGAGGGAGCATGAGACAGCACCAGTGGAACGAATGGCACGGTCATCTAGCACGGATTCATCTGCGTGCTGGACACAACCAAGGTAGCTTGCTAGCTACCAAGGCTGGCCAGATGACCTGTGACTAAAGTTACACCATGGCTTAGCCTGGTAGGTAGCACCGCACTGGAGCTGTCCTGCATAAAAATCTGTCAACCTGGCATAACAAATCAAAGTTACAGATAACGTGAAAGTTATCATGTAAGTGCTGTTCCGAAACATTGTTTACTCTCCCACAGCAATGTTAACATATTAGCAGAAAGTTTGTGAATTAGTCTGCACAACAAACGTTACGTAAAGGAAACCCGAAAGACAGACCTTAGATGCTAAAGCTAGTAAAGTTCGCTAGCCAGTTTTTAACTCCGGCTAGCTTGCTAACCATCCCAATGCCGACAGCTAGCCTGCATGCTAGAATTAGCTGCCTGTAAGGCTTAATAGTGCTGACTAAATCCATAAGAAATGGAGCTAGTGAGTGAGGACACCGCAACAGTGGTGTTCCGATTTCGAAAAGTCTGGATATCGCATACGAATACACAAGAAACAAGTTGCTAGCAGTTGGACACATTTTTCTCTAATGTAAAACTAAATCGGTAAACTTGACGTCAACTTAACTAACTTATCCAAACGTATCTGAAAGGCAATTAACGGTACCGCAAGGCACAAGCGGCTAAAATTAGGTTAAAATGGCCGCCTCAGGCCGTAGGCCCTGTGGCAATCCCCGAAGCACAACTACTTTTATTAGCCAATCACATAATAAACTTTACAACACTATTAATTCAACATGTAAAACTTTTCATACATGTTCAACTGTAAAGGCTTTGCAAAAGTATAGTTACATGTACAACACAGTAACCGTTATGTTACTTCTTCACGGCCGAACAGCGATGCCGACTGGAATAAGTTGAGTTACTTATCTGCGGCTGGCTAACGGTGACGAGAAGTTAACTCACAAGTTTAATTCTAACAGCAATCAAATCTATACAGTGTGGTTGAACTTACCATGTCGTCCTACTATTGGTTCGGCGGTGTTTGGAAATGAATGTGGAAAAATTTCCAAGGGACTTTATAGTATCTGGGAATGTGGGCGACCGACTGGGTGAGAGAGCTAGAGAAGGGGGTGAGGCAAGGGATACGCGCGTTGAGACCACTGCACAATCGTAACGACGGGCGGGATCAGGACAGGGATTGGTGCGGGACTGGACGAATCGAATGCCAGTTAGTGACAAGGGGTTAATCTTATGCGCCGTCGCCTGGATCTGCAGATGTCATTCAAAGTTGGCACAGGAGCTATGAATCTTTGTAGAACAAAATCGATATCTGAAAGCACAGGTAGGCGCAGATATCAATGACCACCAAAATCCGAACAGTTCTTAACAAAAAAGCATTTATTTTACATACAGAAAAATGTACACGATAAGCAGTAACATGACAGCAAAACAACGTACTTTACAACCTTTCGCAATTTTGTTGTTTAAACTGAAAACCAGTTTTGGTTATACTTTACAAAAGGTTCACGAACGCATCCTATAAAAACATTCTTATAAATAAAGCAAGTATTTAAATTCAAAATTATATCCTAAATAAATAACCAATTGATACAAAAGTAGAAGCACAAGAAAACCTTGAAGAGCTAATTTTGGTTCCTATGTAGTGTTCAGCAGGGTAATAGGGACCAATAACGGTTGATTCGATAACGTTTCACAACTTTCTACTATGAAACAATGTCTTGCTTCCAGCTGCATTACTTAATTAAATCAAGGATGATGTTGACTAAAGTGAAAGGAAAAAATATATACACAGAAAAACAGTAGTCTAGAAATGCAGCCTGGTTAAAATATACAAGCGCTGCTAAAAAAAAAATATCAAATCACAGTGGTTTTTGTCCTGAGTGTATGAATGGAGAGGACTTCAACACAGTGCAAATATTTTTTTTCACAGCACAGGGTTCATCTCCCCGTCTCTTTTCCCTGTCCTCCATCGTCTCAGAAACGGAATGATATTTACATTACTTCTGTTAAGGGAATTGTTCCACCCCCACCATCTGGTGTCAATACTCAGCAGTCTGTTATTTTAGTGAGAGTGAAAGGGACGAGCGCATCTCAGTGGTGAAAAAAGAAAAGAACAAAAAGAGAAAAAAAGAAAACACCTGATCAGAACGCCTAGGCGTGAAGTTTATTTTGTTTTACTCTACAGTCTGGGCCGTTTGGGTGCAGGTGGCATCCGGTCGGCCAAGCCCAGCTTCTGTAGTTCGCCGTGGAAAAAGGCCTGGAGCCTCAACCCTGCTTTAGCCTCGTTGGTGCTTCGAGGGTTGTACTCCAAACAGTTGGTGAACATCAGCTCCACATCTTCAATATATTCAACTGTCAAAGGGACAAAAGAAAAAGTACATTAGAGTCAATTAAGCTGACCATGTGACAATTAAATGATCCTGGAGATATCTGACCACCTCTGTATTACACTAAAATGTATCTACTGGAGGAAGTTGCATTGGTGTGGTAAAGTCAAAATGGTGACCAAAAACAACTTACGAGCTGTTTTGTATTCACAGTTGTTGACTTTCTCCCTGATTATGCTCAAAGCAATTGGCTTTTTGATTATGTCATAATAGTCTGGCACCTGCAGGGGGAAAAAAATGTGAGTGAATTTTGTCAACTCAGAGAAATGGCCACAGTTGGGAACTAACCAGAGATTCTGTGTGGTTTACCTGAGTTCTGGACACCAGCTTCTTAAAGGGCCAGCTGTCCTCATGCCTGACCAGGTCCACTGTCAACTGCTCGCAGGCAGACAGCTCATGGACACCCAGGTTCCTGCCAGAGCTGCGGCGGCTAGACGAGGAGGATGTTGACGACGGAGCCAAAACCACCTTTGTTTTAGGGGAAACCTCTGCAGGAAAAGACGGTTGGTTCAATTAAAAACTCAAAATTTTGGCTGAATTCCAATGTTCTGCCAATGCCCAAAGCCCCGACTCCTAAAAGATTTAACGGACATGAATTGACTTCATGATTGGCCGATTCTTGCCTGTTAAGTCTTTGAGGGTTAAGGGCTAAGGGATCGAGAGAACACAGAGATTCTACCTTAGTAAACATGGCATTGCTAAGTATCAAAAGGATCATATGCTCAGCACCTGTTGCAGGTCTTTTCTTGGTCTCAGCCTGGGTACTGGCGGGGCCATTAGTGGCCAGGATCTCCTGGCTCAGGCGGGAGCTGGTGCGGCTCCCCGCCCGGGGTGGGGGTTTGCCGTTGGATACAGGGGTGGCTTTCTTCCCTGACCCCTTCGAAGCACTCCCTTTCCCAGCTGAGGCATTCTGTTTTGGAGTGCTTTGCTGACTACGGGGGGTGGAATGCACAGAGCTGTTCTGCTTAGCCGTAGATCGGCCTGATGATCGGCTCCCTTTTGTGGGGACAGGGAGTTTGACTGCACCCTTCTTGGGAGCACTGCAGAGAAAGGGAAGGGGAGGGAAGACATGAGTCACCATTTACAGTTACAAAGATGATCTACAAAAGCGTAAAAACAATCAAGAGTATTGTGACTGATTTAAAGACGATAAATCAACATACGGCTGCTCCTCCTCCTCCTCAGATTCCTCTTCCCCAGATTCTTCCTCCTCTTCTTCAGACTCTTCCTCCTCCTCTTCAGATTCCTCCTCCTCTTCCTCTACCTCCTCTTCGGAGTCGATGGAGGAGCGTTGGCGGGAATTGATGCGGTGGGAGCGCTGCTTTGGACGACATTCGGGACAGAACCAGTCCTCCGAGGGAACGGCCTGGACAAAGGACAAAGCTGGGTTAAGACATGTCCACAGTCTAAGTAACAACCACCTCTGACAAATGTGACACTTATTGTCACTTATTGAGGTGGCTGCAAGAGGCTTCAGTAACGATCAATGACCATATTTTAAATTTCATCTAAAAATTTAACTCAGATTACATGTTTTTTTTTTTTGTTTTTTTCTCATTAAATTTGAGAGATGACAGAAGTGAATGTGACATAATTCTCCCAGACACTCCAGAAGTTTTCTTTTAAAGCGAGGCCCCCACACCTTGAGCTTGGGACGGACACAGTAGATGTGATGGCCGCGGTCGCAGCCGTCACACAGCAGCATGTTTTCGGCGTCACCTTTACGCCGGCACAACTTGCAGCGAGCGTTGAGCAACGACTTGGCCCAGACCACGCTGCGCTCCAGGGTGGACAGGTGCAGGAACACCTGCGAGAGGCTGGAGCAGGCCAGCAGCGACTCTCTCCACCTCTCCTGGATGGTCTTCACCTGACGGCCGCAGTCGCTACCATCTAACCGAAAAATGAGAGAGAGAGACAGAGAGAGGGAGAAGAAAGAGAGTGAGAGGAGAGAGAGTGAGAAGGGCAAAGGAGGTCAGGAAAATAAGATGAGTGTTTCCCATTAGTGAGTGTTGATGCAGATGTTCCCCTATCTGCACGACATGCGTTGAGAACAGCACTGCAGATTGCTCAGCGCAGCTCTAGTGCACAACCTATTTTTAGGTGTTTTGCAAACACATGAATAATTCAGAATAAAGACTCTTCTTTTTCTCTTGTAGAGACATGCTACTGAAACAGATTTCTCTGTGCACATACCATCTTTGTCACTCGACTGATCATCATCTTTCTTTTTATCCTTCTTCTTTTTGTCCTTTTGGTCCTTTTTGGGGTCATCGTCACCTATCGAGGGAGGGAGGGAGAGGGAGAGAGAGAGAGAGACAGAGAGAGGTCAGATAGGACCAACCAACCATAGTCTCTTCACACTGCTGAAGTTGACTATGCCATCCCTGAAGCTCTCCGTTGGGGTCAAAATCCAATTACACCGTAGCCAACCTTCCCACACAACTAAATAACTGCTATTGAAGCAAGTCTCACACAAATAGGGGGGGTGGGGGGTTGGCATGCCATGCTAACAGGATTATAAAAGCAGAGAAGCATGTCAGCAGGGAAAGAGGAGACTCTTTATGGGATTACAGGTTTTCACTGTGCAGAGCTATGCTGGGACAGGTGTGTGCTTGAGGGGGGAAGTACCCGTCTTACCCAGCGGCGCCTTGAGGAACTTGCGCTCGATGCCCTGCTCGATCTGCGCCAGGGCTTGGGCCAGGTAGTGCACGTTGTTGTTGACGGGCTGCGGGGTGCTGGCACTGGTGGAGGCCGTGCTTAGGGTCTCCGCCTTCAGCTCCTGGAGTCTAAGGAAGAAGGCAGAAGAATCAGGAAGTGTTATGAACAAATCCTAATATGGCAGAGCAAAGCCAGACCCAACAGCTTCATTTCAAGGTAATGCTATTAAACATATTTGGCTGGTTAACTATCTGTGCATACAAGACACAAAAAAAATTGTTGCTCGGCCTGAAAAGACCCTTACCGGTCTTTCGCGCTGACCCTCATGTGCGGGTCATCTAGCTCCATGGCCTCCACATCTCCATTCTCGCTCCTGTCCAGGCCGTTCTCTCGGGGCTCCAAGGAGAGCTGATCGTAGTTCCCACTCTCCAGGGCCACCCTCCAGGCACTCCTCTCAATCACCTGCTCAAGGGCAACACGACAAACCCTCAGTTTTAAAACACTCACACACACACAGCTCCATTTGATTTGGCTGAGGGTTTGAGATTTTGCCAAGCTTTTAAAATATAGCTACTGCATTTGGCAAGTTAACACTCTGGCTGTGGCACAAATCTCACTGGACAGTCAAATGAAATTCCTTTTATTTAATAGTTAAATGTATTTCCAGTCTGGACTACATTCTACCAAGCCATAAACTTTAGAATAGTGTGCATTTACACAGAAGAGAGTCAAGAAACTTTCCAGTTTATTTTCAGAGTTTATGAATAGGGAAAAGTACTCCTTCTGACCCCTGTAGTCACAACTTGCAGTGGCCTAATTTTCTCTTGAACCCACAGGGGAACATTCTTAGTTTGTTTGTTTGTTTTTGTTTGTACCTTGACAGATCCCAGGGTGCCCTGGTAGATGCGGTCCTCAATGTCCAGTAGCAGGTCTCGGAGGCGGTTCTCCATGTGACGCTCAGCAGGGGCCGAGCTCTCGGAGGGAGCGGGGTTACCCTTGGCCTTCGTAGAAACTGCTTTCCCATCAGGCTTATCTGAAGACCAATATAATCTTCATAAATGCCACTTAGACCCGCCTAACAACGTAAGCAAGCTGTTGCATCAACCCACATCTCTACCCACATCGCTACACTTCAAAAGATTGAGAGATAACTTGCCCATTAAAGGATGCAAATTAGAAACAAGCCATATATGGCGTCATAAATGTTTCTACGGGACACCTGTGGGTTGAGATAATAGTCCATAAATATTAGTGTAGCAATTAAAAAAAAGCGGAAAAACATTTACATGTTACTGGAAGAAATGCACAATAGCCCTAAAAGGATGAAACCATGAGTATGAAACAATCTGTACCTGCTCTTAGACTTCCACAAAAGGGCAAAAGAATCAGAAAGGGTGGCCTGCCCTGTCTCATCTCACCTGTGAGGTTGAGGCGCTGGGCCGTGGTGCCGTCCAGCAGCTGTGCCATGCGCTCCTTCTCCTGCTGCAGGGCCTCCTTGAGGCTGCTCTCCCTGTGGCCGCGCGAATTCAACGCCTCCAGCAGCTCCTCCACCTCTGCCAGTGAGCCGTAGAAGGCCCACTGGTTGGGCCGGTTCACGGGGGGCCCGCAGCGCTGGGCCACAGCCTCTGCCTCAGCCTCCGCCTTGGGGGGCTTGGCCTCCTCTTCACCCTCCTCCTCCGTCTTCACTTCATCCGTCTCCATCTTCTCCACCTGGGGTTGCTGCTGCGGTTGTTGTGGCGTTTGCTGAGTTTCGGCGTCACCCTCCGGCGACGGCTTCTGGGGCAGCAGCATGTCCTCAGTAACGCCGAAGAAGTCGTCCTCCACGAAGAGCGCGCCGGTGCTGGGGAAGAGCCAGTAACGGCGGTAGAAGCGGTCGCGGCCCAGCGGCAGGATGTAGGTGCAGGCGGCCGCCTTCTGGATGCGCTCCAGGAGCTCACGCTCGCGCTGCTGCTGCTGCTGGAGCTCCTCCGGCGTCAGAGACTCCTTCTCCCGCACCTCGCCTCCCTTCTCCTTCTCCTTCTCCTTGGCAGCCTTGCCTGGGGTAGGGGAGGGAAAGAGCAGATCCGAGGAGGAACCAGAACTATTAGGCAGCATCCCCACAGAGCAGCAGCAATAATAGATTTATACAATTTGCTACAGTGATGGCAAAAGGGGATGCTGGTTCAATATTTGGCAAACACACAACACAACACTTAACCATGACATATCAGGCACTCTTAACTAAGTTCAAACACAGAAGGGGCTATACATCATGATTGATCATTATTTTTTTTAATTAATTTGGACCTAAGTAAAGCAAATAATGAAATGTCTCTCGTATCTGATATCAAATATTTCATTGGCAGTTGCAATGTGATCCGCCCTACTGACAACAGTCAGTTCAGGGGCTAGCAGCACAGGGGAGGTTATTTGTGTATAGTGCTGCTGTGCTCAAGACTCAAGACAAGACATCAAGACATTCTACAATTATCCACTTAAATCCATGCCAGTGCTCACCCATAAAAGGTCTGTTTATCAGTGCATGTTAATATATCCAGCAGCACTGTGCTGAATTCAAAGCGTGCACTTAAAGGTAAAGAACCTGGAGTTAAGGTAAATTTTAAGTACGACTGAACTTCACAAAGAATAAAACTACAGCCTTAACACTGTCCGATCACCAGGTGTTTCATGTTTCATGTCTACTGTGTTCAAGTACTACATCTAAAGTTAATTAACCTGGTGATGTAACTATACCAGTGGTTCTGTTACCAAAGAGCCATCCAATCAATGCCACACCAACCTTAAGATGCAGTGGACAGAAACCGTTATCTTTTACACTCCTACTATATTTGATTTCCCCTGTCCTCTACTTGGTTCTGTGTCAAGACTTACACACACAGAGAGTTCCTGCAGAACAAAGGCCAACTATTTGAAGCCATAAAGAGGGGAGTGTTCACAAACACAGCCTTGTCTTGTGACACCGGGGCATATATGGTAAGCTCAGTCACTCCCCCAGCACTGGGGCTGACAGAGGTTTTCACCTGACCTCAGTGCACCTTGACCACAGGCTGCAGGAGACTCTCACTGACACGGGTGCAGAGGTTACATCGAAAAACACCTGTTTTACCTTCTGATGCATGTCTACAAATGGGAAAAACTAGTGTTACCTTTCTTAGCCTTGCTGTTGGGGGTTGGTTCTTCCTCGTCCTCCGTGTTCGCCTGCGCTTCTTGGCTCTCTGTGCTTGTGTCTAACTCCTCTCTGCAAAACAAAAACACACACACACACACACACCAATTAGAGGCATGGGTTAAAACTTTAAAAAACTAACAGGGTGATTCACTACACTACACCAAGACACAGATTGTAGAACTAGGCTCAATGAGAGAGGCCTTCAATGAAAATTTCCAGCGGAAACGAGCATCAAATCTGGGACTGGGCTCAATTCATGTTCAAAATAAACAACAGCCCTGCCTGTTTAATACAACAATGAGCCATGCTTTATTTGGCCATGCCAATTAGGCCCTGACTGCGTGAAAGGAGCAGAGTGTCTTACCCTGCAGCCTGGGGGCCGTTCTTGGCCTCCTCCTTCAGCTTCTCCCTCAGTCTCAGTTCCTGCTCCTTCAGTTTCTCCTCCTTGCGCTTGCGAACCCTGAGAACAGTAGCCATGGGACAGTAGCCACAGTTTTAAGCCCACAGGTTCATTTATACACACCAATTTATCCCTCTTGCTTCTTTTGCATGGAGTATTAATCAGACCTGCCAACCTTGAGAAGTTGTTTTGAGTAACCTCGTCGGCACAGCAGCCAAAAACCGCAACCAAATAGGTTATCGGCGTGTTACTGATTATGGGAAACACAAGTTCTCAACGTTTTATAGGCCAAGCATCCTCTGACATACAGAGACTCAGTGGACATACCCCATATTACCTAGACTTTTACATGGAAGACACTAGGCCTATAGCTTTGGTCAGGTCAATCAGGTCAATGTTGATGTGTGGCCTCTAGGGTCAGGTATTTTATAAAGTCACTAATGCAGGGCTGATAGCAGAAAAAATTCCTGAGCCTGAACTTTTTTCCCCCTGCCCCCGAGGGGAGTAGGGGTTTGGGTACTATGGATGCGACGCACTTTTAACACGTAACTTGTTGGCCCCTGGGCCCAAATATATAAACAGCCTATGTATAACCCTGATCATCATTATTGTCAAGTGGCTTTTTTTTTAGATATTTTCATATTTGCATTATGCCCCCAGTATTATTTAAGAAAACACAGCATTTTCTTCTCAATATGTTCAGTG
>JAVQKI010441325.1:0-10642 GCA_036025975.1 Nematalosa erebi | reverse complement strand
AACCCCTACTCTTCTGCTTACCATAACCTTTGGTGATGCATCATATCACACAAGGCTAATTTAAAGCTGTGTGTGTCATTCAGATCATTGCATTTCTACCAACGAGTGATTTCAGAAATAATATGTATGTGATGATCTATCAGAAGAAACGATGGAACACAGTGTGAAGACACAGAAGAGGTGAAGAACCACAGGCCATTATTTTCTATATATGGCAACTTTTTACATAGAAAAATAAATGAAAGAATGTCTGGACATTGGCTTGTTTTTCATTTAGACATCATCATGTGCCTTTTTTTAAAGATGTACCTTTGCAAGTACGTGCATTACGAGCTCCCTGTTAAGGACGGTCTGGCTCAAAATTATTTCTTCATACAAATGCACTTTGTAAGATGTACTGTGGTCATGGCCAAGTTGATCTTAATGATGCTGTACTGTTATGACAATATGCCACTATATCCAATATGCCAAGGTTCTGTCAGGCTGCAAGAGATGCCACTAAATGGTACAAAAACAAACCCAACTGTTAAGGGAAAAAGCATGGTGCCATAACTGCTTTATGACATAATGAGCACTACAGGTGTATCAAAATAAAATAGTTGAAAATGTTCTGGTGTTGGAGGTTCACATTTCTGGGGAATTTCCTCATAAAACTACCTATTTTCAAGTTCGCTTGAAACCATAGGCCTTGGTGTTGGGGCTAGGGTTATGGTTGGGGCAGGGGCTGGGAGTCAGGCCCTGGGTGATGGGGTTAGGGCTAGGGTTGTGGTAGGGGCAGGGGCTGGGTGATGGGGCTAGGGTTAGGGTTGTGACAGTGATTGGGGGATGAGGCTAGGGTTAGGGTTGGGGCAGGGGCTGGGTGATGGGGTTAGGGTTAGGGTTGTGGTAGGGTCAGGGGCTGGGTGATGGGGCTAGGGTTAGGGTTGTGACAGTGATTGGGTGATGAGGCTAGGGTTAGGGTTGGGGCAGTGATTGGGTGATGAGGCTAGGGTTAGTGTTGTGGCAGGGGCTGGGTGATGAGGCTAGGGTTATGGTTCTGGCAGTGATTGGGTGATGAGGCTAGGGTTAGGGTTGGGCAGTGATTGGGTGATGAGGCAAGGGTAGAGTGACCACCTGTCCCACTTTACGTTGCACTGGACAGCAATTTCACCCTATTTCACGCAAATTGAGCATTCTGTCTCGCTTTTTCATTATCCTACCTCACTGAAAATAAACATGGAGACACATTCATGGATCAGGCTTATTCGCAGCACTGCCCGTGTGTACTGATCTCTAGAATACCTGAACAGAGCGTAGGCCTCATAACAACACTTAAGGGTCGTGTTTACAGATAAGTGCCCCTGCGCAGTAGGCTAATTGTGCTAATTGTGTAATTGTAAAAGAGTGAACTGTTCGGTCAGGATAGGCAGCGTATTAATCTTTTGACTGATGATGTTTAAGGGCAATAATGAATGTTTCTTAGTGAAGTATATAGACATGATATCTTAAGCTTTAAAATTTTACTCCTGTCCAACATTGTCCCACTTAAACTTGGTACTTGTCCCACATTTTGTCTGTCTGGAGGTGGTCACCCTAGGCTAGGGTTAGGGTTGGGGTAAGGGGTTGCAGTCAGGCCCTGGGTGATGGGGCTAGGGTTAGGGTTGTGGCAGGGGCAGGAGCTGGGTGATGGGGCTAGGGTTAGGGTTAGGGTTGTGGCAGGGGCAGGGCTTGGGTGATGGGGCTAGGGTTAGGGTTAGGGTTGTGGCAGGGGCAGGCCCTGGGTGATGGGGCTAGGGTTAAGGTTAGGGTTGTGGCAGGGGCAGGGGCTGGTTTGTACAGAGGGTGTTATTCCCTGCTGCACCTTATAAAGCCACTTGAAGTCCACTTGAAACCACTGGCCTCATAGCTGCGGTTTAATTAGAGCAGGTCATAGTGAAGTAGTTCATTTTAACAGTCATTCCCACTGTCCCTGGTGAATGAATACAAACAGATTAACTGAGCAGTATTTATTTGCAATGTTGCGCAAGTGTGCTGCAAAATATTATGCAACACGTAGTGACTTCCTTGTACAAGAGCAGTTCGCGCCATACCCAAGGCTCACCTCCTGGGAGCAAAGGCAGCTTTGATCTCTGTCGTTGGCATAGCTAGGCCTGGGGGTTTAAATTAAACATGACAGTTAGTGCTGGTCCAGTTGTTTACGTAGCTGAGCTCTGAGCAGCTCTCAGAACAAACACCTGTGGAATGGGGGTGGACTCCCAGTGATGGGCTTCACAGAAGGTTAAATGTGTGACGCCACAGGAGGGAAATACATCACTGCTACACCAAGGCACCCCTTCCCCTCGACGCACAGGAAATCAGTCGTTCACGTTTAGCACTTAAGCTACTGAATCATGTGATTGCTTCTGAATTTCAGTACATTATGTAAAACCATGTTGTGCTGCCTAACAAAGATGTTCCCTTGAAGTTATTGCACAACTGATGCGCACTGTTGAAGCACATCCAGGACTTTTTGCTATTTGCATTATCATGAAGTTTTAAAAGCAGTCCGAGTCAGATTTACTGTGAGGGGATTTCTCTGTGGTTTGTGCGTCAGGTTGGGGAGGTTAAAGAAGCACACCTCAGATCAGCGGTGATTCCGGGAGCGTTCTGGCCCAGGTCTGGAGGGGCTACGGCTGGGCTTGGACGGCTTAAAAGCCTGTCTGTCAAGGTGCAGTAAGCTGGACCTCTTGGGTGCAGGAGGGGAATTCTCTCCACATCTGCAAATGCCATTACTGGCAAATAAGATATACAACACACAAATAACCAATCCTGACAAGGAAAAGAGCTGGTCGAAGGGCTGGAATGTAAAACAGTATTTCTCCATTGATAAAAAGAAAAGCTTTCCCTGCCAAGGTGCATGCTCTAAAACAATTAACACACCCATTGACTGTGTGCAGTACTGAAGTAAGGCCTGACTGAATAGCTAAGATGCGAACACATCTATCCATAAAACCTAATCCATTTAAACAGATCCTAGGAGATGATCAACCTTCAGAGCACCATAAGCAATGTATGTTAGATTTGTGAATTAATGTACATTTGTTAATTAATGTGTGTAAGGTTTGCTCATAAATTAATTATTTTGTGTTGTGTGTTCATCAATTTGTTAGTGTTTGTGTTTGTGACTGCAAGTCTGTCTTTTCCTGATTTACTTCATAACCAAGCACAACATGCGTTCAGTAGTCTAAGCTGAGGATGTTTGGTTCAGTAAAAAGATTATTCACACAAAACATTAGGGGCCAGAAACACCCAAGCCACAAAGTGAGGTGTGAAATAAGAGGTACAACATGAGATGTGTTGAAAAAGAATTTAAAACACACACACACAAACACACACACACACACACACATACACACACACACACCTGTGTTTAGGGAATATCTGTGATGGGAGTGATGTGAAAGGGTAAGTATAAAAGCAGAGGAGGAGCAGAGACACACATACACACACACACACACACACACACACGGACAGACACACCCACTCACACACACACACACACACACACACACACACACGCTTGCTCATGCTGGTGTCTACCTCAGTGCCTCAGACCTCCACCACATCCATTCCGATGTGGACCTGAAGACAGGAGACACAGGAAGGCTTCACTTGGGTTTATTTCCCCACTTTTGCGTTTTCTCATCTTTGTCTGGCTGAGGAGTACAGGGCGACATGCTGTGGATCCTGCCCTTCACTGTAGCCTTTTCCCACTGCTGCTTTGCAGTGTCCGCACAAAGAGGTAAGAAAATGCGTCTTCTTCCCCCCATGATTATGATCAAGACCATACCATGAAGATAAGAAAACACGCTGTGCTTACAGCACAAATCATGCTGAATGTATTTGTAAATTTAAAACATGTCTTTTAAGTGACCGCTAAATTGACAAAGGGATACATTTCTACAGGCTATTTCCACAATTTTAATGTTTCAACGATAATAACTTAAAAGAAAATGTATATTGAAATACAACATTTAAACACCACATTTACGTGCACAGTTGAGTCAGTAAATTTGGCATGCGCTTGTGTTGTTTCTGGAAAATTCCAGCACTGTGCCATTAGTCAGAAAAGCATCAGATTGGCTGATGGTGCTAGTGCAATCTCCATGTTTGCAGTAGCAGTTTGGGAGCCCTTGAGTTTATGCTGGGAATTCATTTGGAAAACACAGAATCAGCTAATGGAAAGAACACACTTCCCTTGCTGAGAGAGCTTGTTTGCCCAGGGGGGTTGCGGGCCTGACAGCTCCCTAGGTGTGTGTGTGTGTGTGTGTGTGTGTGTGTTTGGGGTGCTGAGGTATCTCCCTGTGTGACCCCTCCCCCGTATTCCCTCATCTGGGAACAAACTCACCCCGACTGTCCAGGGGGTAAAAACGCCCGTAAATTCCCATCCCGGTCAAACTCATAAAGCAAAGGCAGAACACAGCAAAGTACTTGGGCACGACCCCTGCAGTCCTCCTGCTGTCACTGATGGAGATTTCCAGTTTTACACCAATTACTCAACGGGAGCATTAAAGTGATTTAAAGTCATTTCTAAAAGAGTATGTTTTTTTCAGATGTGGCGCTTAAAGGAGAAATCTGGCGTGATTTAATCCTTCGCCCTGTTGTTTGAAGTCACCAAGTGTTGGTTGAAGGAAAAAGAATGAGAATATTTGATACAACATGGACAGAATAGCTAACATTAACTGAATATGGCATAGAAAAATCAAACTGAAAGTTTCTGGGCCCCATTCAGTAAGTGCCAGCTGCCTGTTCGCTATTCTGTAAATATCATATCAAATTTTCTTCTTGATTTCTCCTTTCAGCCTGAGAGACAATAAGCAGGCAGAGAAGCAGCTCTAGAGGTTGGATGTTCAAAGAAGTGTTGTGTGTTTTATGGTCATGGGCAGATGGACTAACCCCCTCTGCACAAGTAACTGTGCCTCCGCACTCGCTGATAGATGGCTGTCCAAGAGGTCAGCAGCTTAGGGTGAAATATACGCCAAAGAAACACAATCCCTTAGACAGAAATGCATCTTCATAAAGGGTGTACTGTACCACACACACGCAGTCTCTCTCTCACACACACAATGTCTTTCTCTTTCTTGCACTCTCGCTTTGTCCCTGTCTCACACAAGCACACACACACACTCACTCACACACACACACAAACGACCCTTCTGATCTATGTATCATATAGGCAACTCTGTCAACTCCAGAATTTTCCAAATGAACTATGCAGATTTGCAGACCAAAAAAGAAAAAAAAAAAAACAGGGACATGGCCTGCAAATGTGTTTCACAGTCACATGGTTACTATCATCTGTTGCAATCTATTTATTCAAGTGTTGATTTGTTTGATACCTGATCAACAAATCCTCAATGCCATCTGTGTGGGAATTAAACTGTGCTGTGCTTGACCACAGATGGAGAAATCATTAATCAGATCAAGGGAACCAATCAAGCTCTGGCTGAGATCAAAGAGCTTCTGAAACAACAGGTAAACAACAGATAAACTTGGACACGCATCCTCCTCCTTGTCACTCTATGAGCTGCTTTCCCATCTCATGACCACAAATATGGCACATGTGAGTAAGTCCCTCTGTCCCTCGGCCCTCTTTCAGATCCAGGAGATTGTTTTCCTGAAGAACACCGTGATGGAGTGTGAGGCTTGTGGTGAGTGCTGATGATGTCTGGTCACAAGATTGCCTTCCCAGCATGCACCTGGAGACTTCCGCACCGGGAGTCTATCCTAATGTTGCTGTCTTTATGCATGGATTATAAATACCCTTTGAAGATAGTGTTTAGTCCATTATAATTTTGGATAAATTCTATGTTCCATGAAACACAAAATGAAGACCAACAAAGGCAGTATCCAGATAAAATTTGAAAAAGTGTTTAATTACTTTTTAGGTCAGCAGTGACAATTTGTTTTCAGGACACTCAGAGAATGACACCACCACCACTTCAGCATCCTATTAAAACAGAACTAGACATGCAGTAAAATGATATCGATCACAAGAAGCAACAGTTTGTCTCACCTTCCCACAGCCATGCGTGGGGTGGACCCTCCCCGAGCCTCGTGTGACCCTAATCCCTGCCACCCAGGGGTGGCGTGTACAGAGACGGCAGATGGCATCAAGTGCGGACCCTGCCCAGATGGCATGGTGGGCAACGGTACCCACTGCACAGATGTGGACGAGGTGAGCTTGGTTACGACAGCCAGACTGGATGAAAACAGTGAACCCTATCTCCATGCAAATACTGTTTGGACAATCATTCAACTAGTCAAATAACACGAGTGAGATGTCATCTGTGTAGAGTGATTGCTTTTATAGGCACACCAGGAAACATTTCATGCTGTTTCTAGGTTCATTTATCAGCTTCTCTTCAATTGTTAAATGTCTCATTACAGGGTAAATGAAGGTTCTTTCAGCACCCTATATCGCTTCATCGCATACAGCATGTGCTATATGCCAAGGCTGGCCCAATATCAAACAAAACCTTATTGAAACCGCAGTGAATTTATTACCTTGACAGTCATAACTCTTCGAAAATGTTCATCTCTGATTGGTATTCTTTGGTTTGCAAACAAATCCACAGGTACTGTAGTGGAATTGAATTGACATAATTAGAATTGACAGGTTAGTGTTAATTAAAAAAAAAAAAAAAAAAAAATCTACGACTGAAGGGGGAGCCCTGTGGGAAAAACATCTCCCTTTACATCTCCCATTTAAGGAATATCATCCTCCAGAGCGCCCCCTGCAGTCGCCCATTTAAATGTTGTACCTGAATTCCCACCGATCCATGTGGACTGATTTGGAGACCAAAGAATAGAAACCATGATGATAATTTCCACAAGGTAATAAACATGATTTCAGTTTCATTCAGTTTCGGTTTCCATGACTCACTGGCTCGTCGATAAAGCAGACCGCAAACGTAGAAACTGTGCGGAATAGAGGTATGGAGCCGGCCGAGAGAGTCTTCATTTACTCTGTAAGGAGCCATTTCACCATCAAAGTGACTGTGAGGCCGGCCAATTAACCTTAAAATGTTTCTGGGTTTGCCTTAAATAAATGACTACGTTTCAGGTACCTCTTTATTTTTGTTCCAGTGAAGTATTTTGTGTTGATCTATTTTACTGGGCGTATTTGCTCATCCATTGTTATTCGCTTTTCTATTCAATTGCCACAAATATGACAAACTATCCTATTAATGTCAGTAATATGCAACACAATACTTTTACCATGATTTTGTGAGCAGCGTATCTGAACTGTTATGTTTTGCGCAGTGAACAGTGTATCTGAGCTGTTCTATTTTGTGCAGTGTACGGCGAGGCCTTGCCACATGGGGGTTCGCTGCATTAACACGTCTCCTGGCTTCCGTTGTGGCCCCTGCCCTGCCGGCTACATGGGACCCCAGGTCTACGGTGTGGGACTCGCTTACGCCATGTCCAACCGACAGGTGCGCTTCTATTGTCCTCATCCAGAGACTTTAAACAGCCAGCAGTGTTTTACAGACGGATGTTTTGTTTTCTCGGGCAGGTCTGCAAGGACGTCGATGAGTGTGCAGTTGACAACGGCGGCTGCGTGGAGAACGCTAACTGCATCAACACACCCGTATGTGAATGATCATAACTGAGCTCATGTATTCTCATGTCTCATTCTCGTGCAGACCAGCCTAAGGCCTCGCTGTCTGTCCTGTGCTTCTAGGGCTCCTACAGGTGCGTGTGTAAGCAAGGATACGTTGGAGACCAGAACAGCGGCTGCAAAGCAGAGCGGGGATGTGAAGACGGCCAAGCCAACCCGTGCCACACCAACGCCGACTGCATTGCTCACCAAGATGGAACAATAGAGTGTAGAGTAAGTTTCAAAGGGAGCCCAGTGAGGGCTGTGATATTAAACACATTAAGCTGAACCAGAACAGAGTGAAAGTCAAACTACATCTCCCATGAACCCCTTGGGTTTGGTTTGGTTTTGCCTTAGTGTCACGTTGGCTGGGCTGGAAATGGCTACTTCTGTGGGTCTGATATTGACATTGACGGCTTCCCAGACGAGAAGCTGACCTGCCCTGAGACCAACTGTCAAAAGGTGAGAACTAATAATCCAAACATACAAGTTCCGTAGTGTTGGAACAGTTCTTGCCATCCAAATGATGCTAGAATACATGTTCCATTCCACAGTGTTAGAACAGTTCTTGCTGTCCAAATGATGCTAGAATACATGTTCCATTCCATTGTCTTAGAACAGTTGCTGCTGTCCAAATGATGCAAATATAAATGTTCCATTTCATAGTGTTAGAATAGTTGCAAATATACACGTTCCATAGTGTTATCTATGCCCTGGGTGAAATGGACTGTGCTCTGCTCCATTAGGATAACTGTCAAACGGTCCCCAACTCTGGCCAAGAGGACGCAGACAAAGACGGCATTGGAGACGCATGCGATGATGATGCTGATGGTGATGAAATCCCCAATATAGAGGTGGGTCACGCAGGACAGCACAGGTACGGCCATTTTCACCTGTCATGGTGGCTGGCTCTGCTTAGGTGTCAATGCTGAGATCAGGAAGGTATTCTAAAGTGCCAAAATCCCACAACAGCCCAGAGCCACAGGGGTCAGGCTTAACAAAATGTGAACCAATGTTTCTTTTTGTATCAGGTCAGAGCAACTTGATCTGCTCTTTGACTGACCCATCTGTGGGTATGATCTCAGTAGATATGCAACATCTCTGTACCAAGATCTCTGTGGCAAAGACACATTTGCTGTATATGTGAAAGATCACATAAAACTCATCCAAACACTTCTGACGTGGTGTTTAGGACAGATCCCAACACCTCATGACCAAAAACAATAAAGCCAAATCACCGTGGTTAATGAAAGATCACAGGAAATGACATCATGCTTAACACAAACCTGTAACACCCAATGAAAATCCCTGTGCCAGGACAACTGTGTGCTTGTGCCAAACGTGAACCAGCGGAACATGGACCAGGATGATTTCGGCGACGCCTGTGACAACTGCCGCTTGGTAAAGAACAACGACCAGAGGGACACAGACAGTGATGGCCGGGGCGACGAGTGTGACGACGACATCGACGGAGACGGTAGGTCAGAACAACCATCAGAAAACAGCACCATGCCTAGAGCTGATCCTGATTGGTTGTGAGCCCAAAGTAGGCTGATCCTGATTGGTTGTGAGCCCAAAGTGGGCCGTCTCTGCTGCTAATTGTGTTGATGAACTCTGAGGTCATCTCCATGACTGGCAGGCATCAAGAACGAGCAGGACAACTGCATCAAGACTCACAACGTGGATCAGAGAGACAGAGACGGGGATGGAGTCGGGGATGCCTGTGATAGCTGCCCTTACATCCCAAACCCTGACCAGGTGTCACACACACACACACACACACACAGACACACACACACACAGACACACACACACAGCGACACACACACACACACACACACACACACACATAAGCACAGACACATACTCTCCACACACACTCTCACTCTTTTTCTCTCTCTCTCTCTCACACACACACACACACTCACTTACTCTCTCTCTAGACACACACACTGTAGATACAACTTCTCTCATAGCATGTAATCTCTAACCTGTAGGTCCTATTCAGGGAAAGTTCATCCATGTCAGCCAGTTACAGTAACAGCCTAGCGCCTCCTAGTGGTGTCTCGCTCCTCTGCATGTGTAACCTCATGTCTCTCCACATGACAAATCCTCACCAGGTGTCACACACACACACACACACACACGGGCGCATACACACACACACACACAAACACGTAGGCATTGACACACATACACACACACACACACACACCATGTCCTGTTCCTCTGTGCATGTGTAACCCCGCATATCTCTCCACAGCTGGACAAGGACAATGACTTGATTGGAGACCCATGCGACACCAATAAGGACAGGTACAGTAGGACATCCTGCAGTTGCATTGCCTGGGCCACAGTGGCAATCACCACTGAAGGTGGGGTAGCAAAGCAATGTCGTAAAGATAAGATAATGTAATGATGTTATGGAGTCCATTGTGTGTGTGTGTGTGTGTGTGTGTGTGTGTGTGTGTTTTATCTCCTGAATCCCGGCCCAGTGATGGCGATGGACACCAGGACTCACGGGATAACTGCCCAGCGGTCATTAACAGCTCTCAGCTGGACACCGACCGCGACGGCCTCGGAGACGAGTGCGATGATGACGATGACAATGACGGGATCCCCGATCTCATCCCCCCCGGCCCTGACAACTGTCGCCTCGTTCCCAACCCCGGCCAGGAGGACTCTGATGGTACGTTCCACATGTGGTGCCTAGGAGTTAAACCCATGCACACGCTGTCAGATGGAATCCACTTCCTGTCTCAGGAAGTGATGAAGCAGTCGATCTCACTTTCTATCAAACTCCCAGACTGTACAAAACAATCGGTTTCATTTAGCAATGTCTTCAGTGCCAGAAACTTCTAATGTTTCTCTGAGTATGACCCTACTCCACTTAACACTATTTTCAAATGCATCTCATTAAATGTTGTACTGTATAAAAATAAGTTAGTGTAATATGAACCAATGTGTTACTGTCTTTTACATGTATCCCATTCTAATGTTTTCTTCTGATGTCAGCATGAA
>JAVQKI010441265.1:0-11214 GCA_036025975.1 Nematalosa erebi | reverse complement strand
CCATTTCTGGCACTGGTTGTTGTCCACATCCAGAAGGCCTCTGTCAAGAGAAATGGGAGTTGAAAATATGCATGTCCCTGGTTGCTGGAAACCTACAGCGGGTATGTGGTCAGGGCTGCTTGGCTCCAAAGTTGCTCTGGGTTTCTGGTTTATAAAACATCAGTTTCGAAATAAATGTTGCTCCAGATGGAGATACAGGGTCGTCTTTAAAAAGGACAGCAAAACTCTATTTACTTTTTATTCATAGCACATAGCAAAACGAACACTCTTGCACTGCTTTGGCAATGAGCTTCAGCTTTTGCTCGTATGTATTGATTTGCTAGAAGGGAAACGAGCAATTCTATTTCTCCAGGGTAAAAGTCCAGTGCTCTAAAAAATGTCTGTAATTAAATTCCACTGACTCCTCTGCCAACGACCTCTGAGATAGCCAACAGACAAATTTTCCAGTCTAGTCTTCCTTACAAAATTACTACAAAGGAACTCCACTGCATCCCTTTCCTGGATTAGTCCATAATTAAGAACACGCCCAGAAATGGGTACAGTTCCTTCCTCAGGGGAAAAAAAAAATCACTCCGTTTTTTATTATAAAACAAAACACTACAAAATGCTCCTCATGGGATAAATCCCACTGAGTTAAACTAACAGTTCAATGTTTTCAAACACTTAATAGCCCTCTCAGTGGATGTACCGTTATTTAACTGAAACTGCCTGTGACATTTGCTGTTACAAGATAAGAAATGCACTCAGACATGTCCCCTTTTATTGTTAAACATAACTTGCTAACCTAACACAGATTACACTGTGCTCTCTGCTTGTTATTGCAAGGCCATAGAGTGATGGATATTGTTCCATAAATATTTTGACAAAGTAGCACACATTAGTGAGCTGTTGTCGCTTTTAAAAGCTTTCTACCATGACTAGCTGACAAGCTTGACTTCATTAATGAACCCTTATGGGGAATCTCCATGGGACCGCTTCTGATCTGAGAAAGCCTTCTAATTTGCGCCCAGCCAACCCATGCCCTGCCTGGCCTTTGATTTCTCCCGATGCTTCCTTTTTAAGATTGTGCCCGGCCTCGTGCCAGCATGTGGAGTCACAGAACCTAAGCCACAGCTGAGACTGGGAGCGAACCCCAGACCTTGGGGACGGCACCGGCCAAAGGGTTTGATTCGCTGGCTTTCCTGGATGTCATCATTCATCCAGAACCTGCTGGAATGTCTCCCACATCACTGGTCTCATGTGCTTCTCATTCATAGACCTCACGTCTACAGCTCTGGGATGGGGTTAAAAAGGTGAAAGAAGCCTCAGGCTATGATGCCTCCCAATTTCTGGTGTTGAGTGGTTCTCCCTTAGGTTCTCCTCAGTTGCTGACCTTTGACCCTCGTGTAGTATCGTACTACAGCAGGCGCTCTCTGATCAACTGTGCTCCAAAGACAGTGCCGGCACTTGATCCTTACATACAGTAAACACACACAGTGTGCACTCCCCCGTCTCCCCCACCCCACACAGCCGATCTCAGGCTTGCTCTTCTCCTGATCCTTTGGTTTTTTTAGAGTTAAATAAATCCGGTCGACAATGGGAGTATAAAGAGGGGGGAAAAAGCAGCTAAGTCTTTAAAAGGCAATAAATTAAATGAAATAATCTGGATGACAGTCTGGGGTCTTCAGAGGCACCCCAAAAATGCAGATGCTCCTCTGGGATTGGCCTTGTCCTGGATTAGCTTCTAATCCCAGAATTCCCCCTCTGGCAGCCCCCCTTCACTCTTCTATTCTCCCCAACTGCCTCTTCAGTCCACTTGAGAGTTTGGCTGCCTGGACCAGGAGAAGCTGTTCAACTGCTGACTGCTGGAAAGGGAGAGAGAGAGAGAGAGAGAGAGAGAGAGAGAGAGAGAGAGAGAGAGAGAGTAGAGGGGAAAAGAGTGAGGGAGAGAAAAATGGAGAAGAAAGAGTGAGATTGAGAGACATATAGGGAGAGACAGAGAGAGGGGGACAGAAGGGGAGGAATGGAGGGAAACGATGAGAAGGGGAGTCATGAAACATACACCCACATAGCACTTTTTGGAGATGGGTTTGGAATGTAACCCTGGGTGAACCTTTGGCAAACCCTGGCTGAAGTGGCTCTTTGTTGATAGAAACCCTAAAACTCAAAGTACACATTATTCACTTTGTGCGTGTGAGTATGTGTGTGTGTGTGTGTGTGTGTGTGTGTGTGAGAGAGAGAGAGAGAGGGAGAGCAGACGTTTGGCGCAGCTCACTGGCGACTATTCTACATCCTTAATACATCGATCAGACTCAGCACAGAAATCAGTGATGCCTTTCACTGGGTGAGCTGCAGAGAGGGCGTCGTTCCCATGGGGACCGTAGATGCTCATCTGGGCCCATGAATACGCAGTTTAATATCATCAGTGTGTGTGTGTGTGTCTGTGTGTGTGTGTGTGTGTGTGTGTGTGAGAGGGCCTTGTTCCAAAGGATAGCACCAGACTTTCTCCACTACAGGCAACCTTGTGGGCTGAATCCAGAGCCCGGATTGGAAACAGATTTAGGGGTCTGGTTCCTTCAGACTGCCAACCTGGACGAGACGACAGGGCGGGAAACGTGGACGGCTCAGCACGTCTCTCCCCGCTGTCCGTTTAATACAGTTTCCTGTTTACAGGAATCTGGTCGCCTCCAGCTGCACATTCAGATGATGTCATTGTGGCGGCCAGGTCAAATGCTTACACAGACAAGGGCTCACTTTATTAGGCTCTTGCAGTGTCTGCCATGGATATTTCTAGTCCATCTCCCATTTTCCCATCCCTCAAACTCCCACAGTGCCTTTCTGAGGGAGAAAAAAACCTCTCTCTCAAACAATCTCACTCCTGGCCTATATGCTACTGTTTAACCAGGTTAACTAGGTGTGCAAACACACAAGATAAGGCTTTTTTCAGTCACCTCTGTGGCTATATGCCTCAAAAGCCTACAATCCTCCCCCTGCAGCATTAGAGTTGAAATACAACAAGGGAGTGAAAACATTTGGACAAGTTCACATTTACACAATGTTGTGCACAAGATGAGTGGTGAACAGTTCCACTGTAGCATTCACTGTTGAGTCATTGAGAGAGAGGGCTTTGATGGGGGGTGTTCATGGAGTGGGTCATGGCCATTTGGTGATGACAAGGCTCGCTGGAACGTGCCATGTTTCTCATGTGAGGTAAAGCCTGCCACCCAAGCGGTTTTCACATCAGGCGTGAAAATAAATGGTGCCACTGAACAACTTTCACACCATACACCTTAGGTAAACTAAACTATATTTTAACTTAAAAAGCCAAAGGCTATGTAACAGAGGGAGAGACTGTCATTGGCAGTGTTACCCAACAAGTTATTTTACAGACACAGTCTATTCATTCAAAATAACAACACAATTTCCTCAATATCCTTCTGGATCGATCGATCGATCGATCGATCGATCGATCTATCGATCTATCTATCTATCTATCTATCACACATGTACAGTACAACAACCAATCTGCCTAACTGTTATAGAGCATGTTGCCTATCCTTAGACATTGGAAAAACACATCCAGGAATGAACAGATCAAAAGAACACAGAAACTACTGATTTAACCAATGGAATATGTTGCTCTGCCTCTTTCCAAAATAATCTGTCCTGCTTTCCTCTCTTTTCATTTCATTTAATCACTGCCACTGATTATACCATGCATTGAACAGGCTTCTGTGTGGAAAGTATGCACATAGGTCAAACACTCGCTCACAATCGATTGAAAGAAACGTTTACCTGACATCATGTCACAGTTTAGTCAGTTAAGTCTTATTTTAACAGTAAATCTAAACGTAATTTGCTTTTCGTACTGAAAAGTTAACGGTCCTAGTTTCATATAGTAAAGGGACAAGAATCAGCATAGTATGTCTCAAGCAACTAAATATACTGCAAGAGAACAGATTAAGTTTCATGCAAACTGATACGAATGAGCACACGGTCATGCCCTCGCCACCTCAACAAAATATGTAAGTTGTAAGCCCTTACAAATTCTTCTTTTAAAAACATGATCAATTTCCTAGCAATAGTGCTTCTCTTGTCATAAACGCATACAACACTGCAAGTTTCCCAGTATCCCCCTCCAACCACTCCAGATATGGGCTAATTGTACGCTAATATTAATTATTCGATCAATAATAATATTATTTAGGCACTTACCAACTCTTGAACTTAGATTCTAGGAAAAGCTCAGAGATAGTTCCGTATTATCCTGAACGGCATGCCATGGGTTATTTCCTCGACATACAAATATTTCAATACGTTATAACTTTAAACTATCGGAGTTTCTGAGCACTGAGCCCAGGGTGGGCGACTGTAACACAGCGCAAGCCGCAACAACAGCGAACCACAGGCAGGAGCAGGAGAGCGAGTTTGGGACAGCGCCGGGCTGGAGGCGGGGTTTTTGATTAAATGACTGTGCAGTCAGCGAATCGGTCACCATTTTCCTGTCTCTTGTCCAATTAGGGAAGCATGCGAGTAAAATAACTTAAATTACATCAATGTTGTACTTTACCAGGCTATGGAGCATATTGTGTGATACCTCTGAGTGACCATTTAGTTTCACGTTGGCCCACCTGACTGCGTCAATTAAACTGACTTTATGGGGGAAATTAAATCTCTTTCAAAATTTCTCTTCAATGTCCTTCCTTGAAATGTTGTCTGAACCAGTCTGATCCACTCAGCTTTCAAGGGCAAGCATGTCAGAATATGTATAAATCTCTTCACAGCACAAATGTTACTGACACTATCAATCCTGCCCACCACTTAACAAAAGCACTGATGTGAGGAGTGACATATGAGCACACCACATGGGTCATGACTTTGTGATTTCACATTATGTCTCTCTCTAAGTGAAGTATCCGCTTAGAACCAGTGTGGTTATCAGCTCTGGTGCTGTGTAGTGGTTGGGGTGAATCTGGAGACACCATGGACAGAGAGAGAGAGAGAGAGAGAGAGCACAGGAGAGGCAAAGGCATGTTGAGTGGCAACAGCTCCACCACTGCACATTTCAACAGGATACATCCTTATCAACAGGAACACAGCAGTATCCTCACTGCAACCTCAAAGCCTTTTAATCTGCAGTCAAGCAGTTAAGAGACCCGGATGGCCCCTGTCCTTTTTACCCTAACCAGGCTGTAAAACATGGTGACAGACAGTCTCTTCTTTTGCTCACTCATGGCTGAACTTCAAGCCCCTCTTTAAACTTTCATCCATGTCGTTACAGATGAGTATCTGCCCATTCATTTCAAGGCCTTCTTGGTCCTTCTCTCTTTATGTCTGTAAACATTACCTGCTTCCAGATGACGGCCAGGCTACAGTCTGGGTTTCATCCTCCTCTCTGCCACCTCCCCTTCCAGATGGGGTTTGATATAAAAGGAGTAGTATGAGAGGCTGGCAAAGTGAGTGCCCACACACACAGTCAACAACTCCATCTGGTTGTTGTCCAAAGGCAGTCTTGCTGCTGCAGGGGAAAATCCGAAAATTGATGTGGAGCCGCTGTGTGACAAAGACCCACTGGTGATGAGAGCCAAATGTGAATATCGATTTTAATTTGTTGCTGCTTTGTCATGCATATCATTTAGGTTTGTTGTTGCTCCCTTTGAGCCTTTCTGAGCAGGATTGTGTACAGAAAGGGAAAAAGGAATATGGCCCATGTAGACTTCGGCAGTGTCAGACACCAATGACTTATCCAGTTATGACTGGGAACATCCGCCGTTACTTCGTCTATCTACTATGAATTTATCTGGCCATCTCTTTATGCTATTCTCTGCCTCATTTTCTCACAGACCTCTCCACGGCCACCCTTTCAAATGCCCTCCTCAACTCCTTCCCCAAGGTAAACAGTGTTCCGCTGAAGCATGCCAGCTATTTGTTCAGGAAAAGCACTCTGTTTTTGGACACTGTTCAAAAGTTGGTCTCCAAAGGGAAGGCAAGATTACAATTTTAGTCCTCCCCTTTTCACTCCCTCTCTGGTTCTATTTCTATGTTGTTCTCTCCTTCTTTACTCTTCTCCTCTCCTTCTGGACCACTTATTCTCTCACAAGGCCTGACCAGATAGTGTTCATTCCTTTGCTTCTGAAATGGACATTTTTGTTGGAGAGACCTGAAGTGAACTACATTGTCTCTCTCTGTATTGGGATGTTGTTATGAGTATAAATTCACTTGTTTGACTTGACTTGATTGCAAATTTATGGTGTTGAGTTGATTACAAGGTTGCAAAACAAGTTGGTATGTCCTCAACAACTCCTTTTCTTGCAGCTGTGTCCTGATAATGAAAAAAAAAGATATATAAAACAATAAAAAACAAACATAAGATCAGCAAATTGCTTTTGGCAACTAGAGCTATTGAAAAAACATTTTTGAGGCCAAAGAATTATGAGACAAAAACAATGCATGCATCTGTGGGATCAATCTCTCTTTATTGTGAGCAACAACAGAAAAATGATCTCTTTGATACACAGTGCTTAAAACCTCTCTGTCTCTCTTCACCTCCCTGCTCCTGTGATTCTGACTAAGACTGCAACTCTGTCTTTCATCAGGACAGCTGGATCAGGCCTGGACTCTACGGCCCTTCGCCCTCCCAGCCATAGGACACCCACTCTGGGCCAGAAATTTTTGTCCACCAGGGAGGGCAAATCTCCAGCACAGCATTTTTAGCTTATCATGGAAATGTTTACCAAGCTCAAATGTGATTGATGTCTCGAGTTTGACTTTGGTCCAAGGAGTCAACATTTTTGCCGTGATAGCAAACAGTGGGTGTTGAGACCCAGAGTGAAAGAGAAAGCTATGATCCACATTAAAAGGCTCATAATGTTTTAGCTCTCCAAGCCCCATGGCTTGGTTATTTTCACTGAGATCTGTCATGGTCCACTGGAGAGAAAATACATTAAACTGCATTACAAAAGCTTCGGATCTCCAGTGGCTCTTCTAACTGAGGTACATTTTGTCTCTGGCAGAGTTGAAGTGTTGATTTGATTTAGATTCTTTTTAAAGGGATGTTTCCATTACGTTCCAGTCCATTTTATTCCTCTCTCTCGTCTTGGGTGTTCTCTTCAACTATTTATTCATAACAGTGATGAGACTTTAAACGTGAAAAGACATCTCTCTATTTCTCTGTCTCTCTCACTTTGCCCTGTTTCTTTTTCTCTCCATCATTCAATTCAATTCAATTATATTTATACAGCTCCTTTTACGATAGTATTGTCTCATGGCGCTTTACTGCATGTTGCACCCAATGACACCCAACAGGGGCAAGGAAACACTCCCTTGTGGTAGATAGTCTAGGAAGAGACCTTGGGCAGATCCACTTCTCAAGGGGAGAACCTAATTGCCAGGAGTCATGCAGAAAAAAGTTCAATCAGTAGCTATCATAATAGACTACAATTTGTCCATGGTTTTAGCTGAGCATCATAATAATTCCAAAATATTGCCCCACAGCATTATATGGTAGTCAAGACATGGGTAGTTATCAAAAGCTATGGCAGGTCAGAGTAGTAGCAGCCATACATAATGTGAAAGGAGTGAGATCGATCATGGCGATCCATCGATCCATTTTGACAGTGCCATTGTGAGGAGAGGTCAGTCGTGGGGCCATTACAGCCTTACTTTCTGCCCTTCCCAACAACAAACACACACATCATACTGTTATTATAAAGAGTTCTTGTTTACTGACAGCTTGATTGTGTCAAATGATGTGTGACCTGCATGCATGGAGATCATGCAGTTGGGCAAGACACAACTCTCAGTCAGATGCCATGACCCAGAATCCACTCCTTTCTTTCTTTCCCTCTCTCTCCCTCCTCCTCTCCCTCTCCTCTCCCTTCTCCACCTCTGCACTGTGTGTTTAGACTAGGCCTCCATCCTTACATACAGATACGGGTCACGCTCCAGTTTCCTGCTCATGATGAGGCCGTAATTACAGTAACCAGCACAAAAACAACAGCGAGTCACTGAGTGGCACCTCATGCGGCCCACAATATGTGTTCCAGTGGACTCCTTCATGTTTAGGGTCCCATTTGGACACCAAAGTGGTTGTTTAGGGGGAGCATGGGTGTGTTTGTTGTCATTAAAGTTAAGTGAAGGGTGTTTTTACCCATCCCTGTTGTTTGCGTTTTTTTGTAGAGATGGTATGAATGCATCTCTGATGTGAATGTTGACCAAAAACAGAGTGCTGGGGGCTACAGTGGCACATATTTGGAGATACTTATGAAAGAGTGAACTAAACCACAGGTTGTGAAAGCTATTTGGATGGGGCTAGAGTATTAGATGAGGAAAGCTATTGAATGAAGGAGAGACTGATTATGTTGGGATGCAAAAACATATTTGTATCGTTGTGTTGAAGGAGTGGTGCAGAGAGAGTCAAGGCAGGTTTAAAAGAAAAGACAGGATAGTGAGGCTACTGGACAGGATGGGTTTTCTCCCAGATACAAAAGGCTGATGACTTTCCAGGAAAATGGATTTTCACAGATTTCACAAAGCTTACCGAATTTTCACCCCCTCAGTCTCTTGGTCCTGTCTTTATTTTGGGGTTTCCCGGACAGCTCTGACTTTAATAGAAAGGAATTAACAATACAGTAATGACAGATTTCGAAATAAGCAGCATGTGGTTTTGGTCAAGTCAAATGGTTTGGAAAAATGCACGGCCCCTGACAGTAAATCGTCTGCCAAAAGATTTCACAGCACATTTCCAACCCATTTGGACTGCCTTTTCAACACATTGCCCACTTGATTTCCAAGGCTTATTATTGCCACACGGTCTCATTCAGTCAAGTTAGTGATAATCTCACAGGCAAAGTGGGGATTAATACACATTGAACGTACAGTGTATTAAACAGTCTCAAATATCTTGTCTGCTAAGGTGATGAACAACTTATTGAAAGAAACAAAGGACTAGCAAGGCTCCACCTCAGCAGTTTCCTGTAATAACAGTGGCTACTGTACTCCTCCCAGTGCAATAGGGGGGAGGAGAGCACAGATGAAGTTTGTCCACGATCACCTCACTATTCCAGAGGTTTGGAAGGGGCTCTGCAGCACTTTGGAATGAATTATAGGCTCCCTCAAAAGCCAGCCGCCTTGTTTTCCATACAGTCGGCTTCCTGACCCATACCTTCGTTTGTAAGACAGCTCCAGGAAAAGTGTGTGTGTGTGTCTATATAAGTGCGCGTGTGAAAGAGAGAGAGAAAAATGGTGTGTGAGAGAGAGAGGAAGTAAGAGAGACTGAGTAGTGTATTTGGCAGGAGATAACAAAGAGTGTGTAACATATTCATCCCCCGGAAGATGTTATTATTTTGTCTTAAAGTCGTCTTACTCTTTATCAGAATGTCTATTTTGTGAAAGAGGAATGCAAACATTAACCTCTTTTGAAAGGTTCTTTTGTCCCTCCATCATGTCCTTCCCTCTCTTTCTCTTCTTGTTCTCTTTCTCTCCCTCTCTCTTGCTCATGAATTTCCCTGAAAGCAAATATTTATGTAATTGTTGGGCCAGGAGGCAGACACTGGGCTCTGGGTCCAGGCTTCTTATGTGAAGTCGATGAGGAGCCGCAGAGGAACATGGGCTCATGCCTTATGAAAGCCAGATGTTCCTGTCAGGAGAGCAAAGAGGTACTATGGGTTTGGAGGGGGCAGGGAACATCTGAGAGAACTGTGTTCATCTGGTTCTTTTGGCCATGTTAGAACTTTTCAAGACCAAAAGGAACAGCACCAAAGTCTTTGGGTTCAGTGTAGCTACAGAGTAATTCATCATTTGTGTCAATAGATCATTTGTGATTCATTGCGAGTGCAAGGGTTTATTTGAATTGCCCAGTACCTATCCACACCCTTCTGCACCTGCACTTGTTTCCACTACCCCTGAGTGCAACGGTAATTGGCTTCCTGTGGGGAACGGGGCCCCGATAGGCACTGGGTTCCTCAGGTGGTGCAGAGCACTCAAACCAGGGGTGGCGTAGCCTATGGAATTTGTTTGGACTTTGTCCCTGTTTCCGTGAATTCTGACCCACCAGGAAATGTGGCGGGGGCCGTCAGACAATGGTCTATTGTGAGACTGGACCTGCACTAGCGTGAGGCTAAAACAGGAAGCTTTAAACTTACACCCACCCACCCACTCACTGACATCCACTACTTGCACTACTCCCTGATACGTGCAATCACAGGAAAATACTCCAGTTACGTAAACAAAACTTTTTGATTGTGCTGGACTTTCTCTTTCTGTGACTTTTCCCCAGTCATCTGCTTTTCCTGATGTGGACCAAAAAAGCAATTCCTCTTTCACCCACAATCATGTCTCAACCATGACAGAACAAAGACTTTTTAGTGGCTCCTCAGTCTTGTGTCTTTAGTCAAGGAGTTAAGCTTATATAAGCATTTGCATGTTTTCTTAGTGTGGGACTTGGTTCATATCCACTGCGCTGGGAACACTGGGGTTAAGAAGTGTCTGTTAAGTGTGCATGTCTGGGGTAAGGGTGGTGTGTAGTGTGTGTTTGTCTGAGTGAATGGTTGACCGAGTGTGTGGCTGTGTGTTTGACTGAGTCAGTATCTAGGATGACGGTGTGTCTGCATGGATGATGTCTGCATGTGTGGTTGCATTCTTTTGTTTGGAGCATGTCTATGTGTGTGTGTGTGTGTGTGTGTGTGTGTGTGAAAAATGTCAGAGAGTGACCTCAGACTTTACTGTCTGACCTTGTGAATGTTTGTCTGGTCAGTGCACCAGGCCTGGCTTCACTCACACTTCTCTCTCACTCATTCACTCTCCCTTGCAGCCATTCACGTGGTCACATGGTCACACTTTCATGTGGGCCAGTCACGCATTTATACAAAAACAATCTTCCCCATGGGGCAAAAATAAATACAGCAGTTGCTTATCTCATCATTATCCTTCTCAGCCATTGCTGTTATTTCCGAAGCCAGCATGCTGGGGGAGAGACTAATTTATGAACACAATTTAATCTCTTTCAGCGTGTTTGAACATATTGGTTTGGTCTTCTTGTATTTCAGACAGTGCATTAAGTCGAGAGTGTTGGTTACGTAAACTTTTCAATAAGAAAACAAAACAAAATGTATTACTTTCCACATGAAATAAAAGCTTTGAGGATAGTTAGAGCAAAATTATTCATCACTAAATCACTCCAAAAAGTGGATGAATCTTTTCCTGAATTGCCAACTTCTGCAGGTACAGTATGTAGAC